>JANQDE010000072.1:825751-838214 GCA_037157785.1 Cephalotes varians
CATATATATTTTCTCGTTATTGCTCATTAGACCATATAAATTTAGCAATATAATTATCGATAATTATAATACTAAATATTTATATTTATATCAATTTATATAAAAAAATTTATTCTAAAGGAAGTTATATCCAAAAACTAAATATACTATAAAATTGTCGAAAAATATAAATTGTTTATAAAACACACACACACACACACACACACATTTTGTTTCCCATCAAGAATAAAAACTATTAATATTTTTTGCATTAAAAGAAGATCACAATAATGGATACTGGAATCATAGTAAACTTTTAACGAAGGTATCAAATAAATTATTGCATTTTTAATATTCTGCGAATTTATTAGCGTTGCTATATTACCACTTAAAATAACGTCGACAATGAAATTTGGTATTTCGATATTATGAAGAATTTTTTTATCAATTTATTATAATGTATTTTGGTAAAAAAAAATTTCTCTATCATGGACAAAAATTATGTTGTGTTCTCCCACGCTTCCAAGAAGTTCCTAATTAACTGCGATGTACTGTCAATATTCGTCGATGAAACAGTGTCTTCGTGACATTATAATAGATGAGTAAAGTTTCTAGCGGATATCTTTATGTGCACGTGACAAGAATCGAGTGCGAGTTATAAGACGAGTAATCCGATCGAACATCGACTGTGTTTGCATGATTGTAGACATCACATAAATATATCCGTTCGATATGCATCCGATTCAAATGCACCGCCGCATTTGCGAGAGATTCTCAGATGCACTATCAGATCAATTTGTAAGTTTCGAAGGGACGTTTCGTGCTTTGCATTATGGACCAGAGATTTGTGACAGAGCAGACATGTAACTAATCGGGATTTACTCGAAGAAAAATGAAGAATCAGTGCTGAAGCATAATATTAAAAGACTTCGGATGCAACTGATTCTGAAATCTCTATTTAAGATAAACTACTGAACATTTTAATGAATCGGAGAGCGTTAAATATTAGTTTTTAATTAATTAATTAAAATTTTTGAATGAAAACGTCAGGTTTCTGTAATTTAAGACCACTGGGAGATTCAAAAAGCTCCATAAGTTCGTGCAGTAATCTACCATTGCACGGTTGCTGAAATCTAAAAATTTAGTTAGATACAAATCTGAAAATAATTTTACTGAATTATCAAAATATTTATGTAGGAAGTTCAAACTGGTTAAAATATCAAAATTTTTTTTGCAGAATTACTCATCATTTTTTAATCTCTTATTTTTTCTGTATCCAACTATCAAATTTCAAAGTCATTCTTTTCGTGTTTAGGAGATAATAGAGAGCAAAGAATATTTCCAGAACACACACGAACAATTTCCATCTTTCGGATATACCATGATTTCCTCCAAGAAAACCGGTCTTTTCTGCAACGTCGGCAGCAGATAAAATCTGCACGATTAATAGGCGTCCACTGTCTTTTTGTCCCATGTGCGGGTTATCATTCCCGTGCGCGGATTGTTCCGTCCTGGCTCGATGGTCCGAATCCTGGCACGCCAACAGATCGTTGGTGATATATAAGTTATTCGTGGCCTGGAATGTCCCGCGATGGCGCCCGTTTTGCTCATTGCGCGAATAGCGGAATAATAACCGGCGATGACCGTGACGGAGGAAGTTAGTAGCTTCGCGCGGAAAAATGGACGTACGAGAATAGCAGAGAGAAAAGGGTGGATTTTTATATTTCAAGATAGATGGCAAATGAAAGAGTGGTTCTCCAGAGACGACGTATTCGTTAGTGTGAATATAAATTAGGATAATTGAGACATGAATGTCGACAATGACGAAGCACTACATTTGCGCTGCGTTTATTAGTGAAATTCTGGGACGTTCTACTTACAAAGAAAAAGGCGGTTCATTCTTTAACATGATTCTAGAATGAAATGAAATAAGAGTATGCTGACGAGATAGAGAATGTAATTTTTATTTGAAAAATTATTGGTTTACAATGTGCAAGATGTACGTCATAAACGCCATTAAGAGTTTATAAATAGAATCAGGAGAAGGGAGAATACTATTTGAATATTAACGAAAATTGCAATTTGTGACATGCATTATATATAATTGATATATTTAACCTAAAGGGAAAGCAACTGATTCATGCACATATGGGCATATGTTTCATATAACTTTTCGTAAAAATTGAATTTTTATTAATGTAATATTGCGTTCCATCTCTAAATTTTGTGAAGCCTCTGTTTCACCACAAATTTAATATTTTACTTTGCAGGTAGTTGCCTGCGCAGAACAGACAATTACCCACATATTATTCATAAAAAAAAGAATAATAATAATATTTTACGTTGCGGTCAAATGTTTTATTTTTTCTTCTGTAATTATATATTTTTAATAATAAGGAGAATTAATGCTAAGGAGAATTCATAAAATCGGTTTTTACTCGGAATTAATATATTACTAATAATTCTTTTTATTTTAATATTTAAAAATTATAGAAAAATTTAGAAAAAAATGTAAAAACAAAAAGATACAAAAAGAGTAAATTAGTAGTATAGAGTAAATTAATGAAATAAAAAAATTAACAGATGCTGTTAGGATGTATAGTACAAAAATTGTATATAAAAATTATATGATGAATATTATATATAATTAACGATACATTTTTAAATTTAATTGGAAATAATTTGACAATTTAATAAATATATTATTACAATTTCTATTCAATATATTGTTGTTCAGTTTCTGACTCCTTCATAAAAAATCATTAATAAATAATAAATAATATTAGCGATTTTGATATTTCGCAAATTTATTAATAAGTTCATATTTTTAAGGAGAAATAACGTGCACACGGAATTCGTGAGCATATGTGCACATGTTATTCAAATAAATTATCGTGGCAGGTGTGCGAATTTTTGAAGGCAAATAAAAGAACATAAAAGCATGTAAAAGGATATGGAGAAAGAGACGAAAGAGTCGCCCGAGAGAGCCGCGAAATACTTGAACAAACATCAGTGGAAAGGAAAAACATTTTAACCGCATAAACGCGGCTTCAGTAAAATTACAGTAAACAACGAAAAGTAATATAGGGGAAATATAGAAATAACGTCCCTAAATTTGCGATGTTTTATAATATCGTGAAAATAATAGACTTTCTCGAATCTTTTGTATTATTTTACGAGTAATCGTAATTTTTTGCAAAAATTGTATAGAAACTTGAGATGTGATACAAAAACATGAACAAACAGTTAATCTTATGAGTAAATATGTGACTCAGAAGACTTAGTCTAGAATTATGTATTCATATATAAGCATCTAATGTATTTTCTTACACACACATATGCACATGCTAGATAGATTTGTTGTAGCGATATGATATGGTTTTCGTAGCGATATAGTATGATTTTCGTATTGAAAAGTTCAATTGAAACAAAAGATTAATAGAAACAAAAACAAATATATATATATAAAATACTTGCCTATTCATAGCGTACAAAACTATACTCAAAATCCATAATCTACTTATTTCCGTTGATACGGCAATGCCATGTAATAAAATTCGTGTAAAAATACGTGTAACATTTTATATGTTCATTCGTAACATTTCCGTCTTGCGTAAATTACGTCAATAAAGCTACATCAAATGCGTTAGCTCTATATACGAATTGAAATTATACTTTTTATACAATAAAAATAAACTTATTAAGAATAATCGTATAATGTGAAAAAAATGACTTATAATAATATTTATATAATTTATATAATTTATATAATTATTTGCTACTCTAATTACACTTAATACATTCACTTAAATTCTCTTTATTAAAATAAAAATGTATTTTTTAATGTTTAATGCATTCACTTAAATTCTCTTTATTTTAATAAAACGTTATGAATGAACATATAAAATATTACATTTTTTACATGAATTTTATTCCACTGATGCGGTAATAAGCAAATGTATTTTTTAATTCTTTATTTTAATGAAGGAAATTTAATAAGAGAATTTAAATGAATGCATTAAATGTAAAAAAAAATACATTTTTATGTGATTCGACATAATTATAGCAATATATTTAGACAAATTACCAATGTACAAGAAAATTAAAAAAATATAATTTTTTCGGTGCAAAATTTAACGTTTCTGTAATGTTTAAATATCTAACATTGTTCCGTGTCATAGTAACGAAAAGTAAATTAATAACGATTCAGTTTTAACAAAAGAAGGCTATAATGAAATATACAAAATATATGAAGGTTCCGATTGCTAAATAAATCATTGAATTGGCACCTTCATACATATTTCATGCGATACACTCTTCTGGATGCCAAGTTAAATTAATATCCAAACAGTATTATCAACAGAAATTTCGATGAAATATCGATAGATATGGATGAAGTATTGTGTTAAATACATCAGAAGTATACATTGGAATTTACAGGAATGTTCAATATCACGAAACGTTTATATATTAGTATCTTCAGTACTACGCAAGTTTTTGCAAACTAACAAGGGAACTTCGGCAAGTATAAAATAAAAAAAAGTCTGAAATTTTGCATAATAGAATAGATGAGATGCGTAGATGAGATCTAATCATGAAATAATTTCTTTTAACTGCTAATATTCGGTTTTAGGGGTGGAGCCTCTCGAAAAAAGTCGGTGTTTACATACTCTAATACTCTAAGCGAATATTATCAAAACAATGAGAAATATGAAAAGATTTTTCGAATAAAAGTTGTATCGAAAGCACTTTATAATGATTAGATTTTTACAATAATAATAATAAATACAATAAAAATAAATGTTACAATAAAAATGTTAAATTTTTCGAAATACTCTCACTACTTTTTTTTTAAATTTTTCTTGCAACTAAGTTAAAGTTTATTTCATGCTAAATTCAACCGTATATAATAATATTGTATTCCGTAAACATATTTTTGAGAAATAAGTTGAAAATATCCTTGTAAGCATGCTGTCAATTTTATCGATCCGTTACGACAGCTTTTCTCTTCCTTCTTAATTTTCTGTACAATACAAAATAATGATAAAATAGATGTTCGTAATAAATCTAATCATGTAAGTGGTGATTTTTGTATATTACATTATATTTAATGTAATTAAAATGTATTGTAAGAATAAAAGTTATCAATTTATAATAATCAAAGTTATCAAGTAACAAAATAATCTTTGATAACAAAAATTATTTAATTGATAACTTTGATTATTAAAAATGAAAGATTATCGCCCAAAATGATAAAAATGAGCGCAATAAATGGATGCATTAACGTATGTAATATTTTCTGTTATGTATATATACATACATCATATTTATAAGTGACATTCAAAAATAAATACATTGCGCTGTATCACTCTAGACGATAATCTTTCATTTTTGTTACCAAAGATTATTTAATCGATAACTTCGATTTTTTTCTTACGATATACTTTGACTACTAGTAGTAATAGTAGTAGTAGTAGTAATAGTAGTAGTAGTAGTAGTAATAGTAGTAATAGTAGTAGTAGTAGTAGTAATAGTAGTAGTAATAGTAATAGTAGTAGTAATAGTAGTAGCAGTAGTAATAAATTGGCGGGTGAGCCTACGAAAAGTCCTAGTGTCACCTAGATCTAAAAGTTTCTCTGTGACCCTGCTGGTTAACAGGACTAACAGTCCAAGTTCCAACCTAGTATTCAACACCAGATTTTAAAAGACTGCTTCACCCTCTTTACTGCTAGATTTTCGGTTTCGGAAAACGGCCCTAGAATCTATATATTTTTTTTTTACAAGAGAGAGCGCAGGTAGCGACAAAGGCTGTCCTCGCTCTCTTTTCCGCATAGTCGGCAATCTTTTTTGCTCGGCCGATCTTGTATGAGTGACCTCTGATAGTCACGTAGCCCGTGAGGAGTCCAATGTCCTCAGTTTATCTCTCTCCGCCACCACCCGAGGCTTTTTAACTAAGAGGCATTTACGGGGAAGAGGAGGGTTTGTTAGCTCCCAATCCTTCTTCTCTATGTGGGCTTAGGACCTCCATACTGGAGCTTTAAATATTACGGATTAAAATCCATATATGCGGAATGCGTGGATTTGAACTCCCGTCACTTACGAATCCGTCACTCTTACACGGAGCCACATGACATCCGCTATTTTAACTATTATATTATATCACTATGATCACTATATAATCACTATATATAAAATGTATAAATACACCTAAAATCGAATGTCAGCAGCTAAAAAAATTGTTTGATGATTATATCCATCTATTCTGTACTTGTGCAAAATTTCAGATTTTTTTATTTATTTTACACTTGCCGAATTTCTCTTATAAGTAGTTTAATTTTTTGTATATCAATATATTTTTTACAAATAGACTAACATTTTATTCTTTAATTCCTATTTGATTAATTTTGTTAATCTATTTTGTCAATCTATTTTTATAAAAAAAAAAATCTTTAAAAATCAATGTATTATAGAAAATCGTCTAAATTTTTTCACAAAATATTAAGAAATCAATAAATACATCTATATCTTTTACGTTGCACAAAACGGATCGGTAACTACTCCAAATGATTACAATAGGAAAAACATCATGGTGCAAAGGATGGAAAATGCGGCGCAGTGGTGTCATTTCCGGCAGCACTGCAATTCGCTTCGTGCCGGAAACTTCCGGTCACAATGCTGAATTCGAAAATGCTTTGCGGCAACTTCTGTTCTCGCTTTATTGTTATTACACACGAACGCGCTTCCAACGCGCACTATGTATATATATGTTTATATCTAGCTCTACGAAAAGGCATAGTTTCTTCCCGCTCCCTCAAAGAAAACACTGTGCGAAAAGTTTCAAGCTTGTGCTTTCAAGTTTGTACGATTCACAGTTTGTTGCACGCACTGCTTATATACCGCTTAAGATATATGTACTTATAATTTTCTACTCACGTTACGTGAATGCCTGTGAAAGATTAAAATACAATTTTAAACAGTTAAACAATATAAAACTTGTAGATAAAATCCGATCATTTTTCTGAAAATCAACTATCAATTTTAAATCTATTACAAAAATTTTTTCAATTTATAAATATAAAATTCTATTAATTTATTTCTCCTCTTTTATTCAATATTCAAAGCTATGTAATAGAACATATATCGCTATTCGAGAAAGATACGACAAGCTTCTTTTTCTTGACTCTCAATTAGCGTTTAAAATTTGGAAAATGTTGTAATTACATTTTTCTTCCTTTTACAACGTTTTACAAAGTTTTTTAGTATAGAAGTACAAACAAATAGCCATGCTCTCGTAGGGGATTCCCTACGTTTGCAAGTACGCGGTAATCTCAGCAATGTTTGTCGTGTCGTTGTTAGAAATTACTCGACCACCTTTGTTGTGGTTTTCTTTGCCGAGCAAGCTTTCTCTTCTGCAAACACCTTGTCAGAAAATGAAAAGAAAACTATAAAGAGAGAGAAAAACTAGGGATGGATAAAGGTACACGATGACACACATTCGCTATTGCAAAATAATTTTTTGTTATTAACAAAAGTTTTATCATGTAGCAACAGTGCTAAAATTGACTCTTACTTGCACATCGAGCAAAGCTTTAGAATTCACAAGTAGACGCCACCGGAGACAATACTTGTACAGCGGAAATAGATGACACGGGACGGCATGACACGATGCGAACGCGGCAAACGAGAGCTGGCCGATTGTAGTTTATTTCGATCTACGAAGCAAAGTGCGGACGTCGGCCGTCGAAGAGATAAGTTTCTGACTGAGTTCCTCGTAATCGAATCTGTCGTGTGCAGTAAATACTCTTTCGTCCAACAATAAATGGATTTACATAGAATAAGTAGAGATACATGTCGAAAATATATCAGATAAAATGGATCTTTAATTTTTTTTTATTCAATGCAATATCTTTTCCTTGCAAGAATCCATATAAATTACACATGTAGCTTCTTAATATATAATTCTAATCAATAACTTTAATAATAACTAATTAATAACAAGATTTGTTTAATCATATCAATTAATAACACTTTTTCTCGTAAATTTTTCTACGGAAATTATTATATTCTTTCAGCGCATTCTTTATATGTAATTTAAGAAAATAAGTATTGAATTTTATCAAACTCAATATTTCATGTAAAGATTAATTGTTTATACAGTATAATAAAACAATTTTATATGGAAATAAGAAACTATATAGTATTCCAAGATAAATTTATAACAATTATTGTTACGGTTTAACAATTATCTATGTTGCTATGCATAAGGAAGATTAATGCTAATGGTATCTGTGTTCGCCAGAAATTGCCTCAGCATTGTCGCTTGCTGTATTGATGGAACAGTAGTAGTTCCACGACCTGGCCGACGAAGAGACACAAGATATTAATATCTTACACACATTCTCTTACCCGACCCTCTCTGAATCTTATCCTTCTTTATGCACTCCTTTTCTACATATAGCTCAATGTTGTGTAATCGATCCAATTAATTCCCGGCCACTGTGCTGAAATCGAAAAACATGTTATTAAAAAACTCAATAAACCAATCAAACAAATTATATTCTACTATTGAAATTAAATTAATCTCGTAATTATTTTGTCAAGTGGTTTATAATATTTATTTTATCAAAACTTTAATCGTTTATTTATGAAAGATCGATTTCTATTATTTTCCGTCTGTTCGTTCAATTACGTTCGACCGTACGCGGCAAAAACAATAAAGCCCGACTTCAGCAAAGCAGCAAAATTTTAATAATAGCAGAGAGAGAAAGGAATTAATTCCTACTATGATGAAAATTGTTTATCGATAAAATCTCTTTAATCAATTCTGTAATCGCTACTAACATAACGATTTTCCCTCTAGAGAGACTTGCTCTACAAGTCTCTGAAACTTATTACCTCGCACAGAATTTAATTACGTTTACAATAATATAACGAACGAGTTGCATACGCGTGCACGCGCGCACTCATCGCATCCGTATTTCAATCTTGGATAGCGCGCCGACGAAACCAACCACGCCGAAGGTTGGTATATTCATTTTGTTAATAAACCGCGTCACGCGCGCTCGCTCGTTCACATGGATATATACATACATATACGTACGTATATATATATATATATATATACACGTATGGGATTGACCTAATTCTCATTAAATTCCTGGCAGTCGTCACGACGCCCGTTGCTTGCCTGTGCGGCCATTATACGCGCATACTTTCCATATATCTCGTTTAAGATATGAGAAACAAAAAAAAAAAATGAAAAGTCCATTAGTTCAGAGAACTAATCACTCTTCTTCGTTCAAAATATTTGCGTCCATTGAGGGGACAATACTTTATCCTTGTCTTTGGTGAAGCATATGTACATTTTTCACGGCAAATATATTACCAAATCGCGCGTCGGACATGAATTTTGCGACTTTGCTGATCAGATTCTTCATTGTTTTATTATGCGCGTAATCATATCGAACAAAATTAAACGAGCAAATGAAAAATAATAATAAATAATAATAATAAAAAATAATAATAATCTATTCTTCATCAATAAGTATTTTTACTAGCTTTAAGATTGTAAATATTTTTTATGCGTTTATTATTTTTCGACTGATAAACCAGATAAAATAGTACTGTTATTAAAATAATAGAACAAGAGCTGCGCGCGCGCGCGATAAATACACATGTTTGTTTACAAAGTTTTTTATTACAAAATATTTGCCATTTTATTGTTAAAGAATTTTTTTTAAACAAAAAATCGAACGCGCTCAAATAAATTCATCGACCACAAAATAATTTTCTATGAGATCAATTCGATACATATTTCATAGCATATAGAGTGTCGGTAAATAGCTAAAAAGGTTCAACAAATAATTAATCATATGATTTTAATTGAAATATGATTGCGTTAAACGAACGATACCATTAATTTGAATTGAAGCAAATGCTACATGACTATTTAATGAGCCAGTCGTACATATCTACGAAATCGCATAACTGTCAATTACACCAGATTTTCCTGATAGAGTGCTGCATAAATAATACTAATTAGAGAATCTATATCCTCCTAATTTGACGCGACTATATCGCGCTTCTATCACGATATTATCAATTTACGCCCGGAAGCAACCCTAATTACATTGTATTATTAGCGCAGAAAACAAAAGTTTATTATTACCAACGGGAAACAAGCAAAGGCAATGTAAATAAATTTGCAACATATGGTCATTACTCGCATCCATGACTATTAATAAATTGCTATGATATATATGCATGTATCGCGGACACGGTTTAATTTCATTATACGCCGTGGCTTTCTATATGTTTACTTAAACTCACGTTGCATCTCGGCTATGGAATACTCGTGTATAACTACGTAACTCAAATTGGTCCCCCCTGTATTCTCTATTTGTATGTATTAAAACATTCCAAAATCAAAAGTTCCATTTCAGATGACTATGCAAAATGTCTTACACGTTTGTCATCCTTTCACTCCAAAGGTATAATATGTAATATATGATAAATATATAGAAATTCCAGAGATTTAGATTGATATTCATCATCAATAATTTTGTTGGAACCTTAAAAATAATGAGCAATGCTGCAAAAAATTTTGATATTCCAGTAACTAATTTGACATAATTATTAATAATTCAATAAAATTATTTTTCTGATTTGTATCCAGCTAAAATTTTAGATCTTTCAACAAAACCATTCTTTCTATATAGTTTTTTCTTATTTTAAGACCGTCTTAAGTAGTATCTCAAGATGTTAATACGGCTCTGTAATTAATTTATAACATGTTAAGACTATACTTAAAGTCTTAAATGTACATGGAAAGAACAATTTTGCTGAGGGATAAAATTTTGCTGGATACAGACAGATCTGAAAATGATTTTGTTGGACCATCAAAATAATTTTGTTGGAACCTTAAAAATAATAAGCAATGCTGCAAAAACTTTTGATGTTCTAGCAGCTAGTGAGCGTTCTACATAATTATTTTGATAGGTCAAAATTATTTTTCTGATCTGTATCCAGCTAAAATTTTAGATCTTTCAGCAAAATCATTTTTTCCATGTAAAAATTGACTATGAAAATCGGCCACAAAACTAGAATAGGTAAAGAAATATCTTTCATTAATTCAGAATAAACTTTATTTTAACATTTACCAAATAAGCTGTCAAGAAAATGCTCAATATTCGACAGTGTGACGTAAATTACTCAGCGAAAACTACGCTTCGAAAACTATACGTCGCGACGATATTGACATTTAATCACTCCTGACTTCGGCACCGGCACTTCGGGGCCGTTCAGCCTTCGTAGTCTTTTCTACGTCAATGGCAAGACCAAAGAGTGATGTATTTCTACGTCAAGCTTTTTGAACAATAACGGCAATAGCCGATTAAACGCGACGTGGATTATATACAATATCTTTATTTCCTAAAAATACTTTTCCTTTGTCTCTTTTGAATCCATACGATCTTATTTGGTGTTTATTGTTCCTTCTTTAATTCTCATGCAAAATAAATTGAGATTCTTTTATTACAATATACATTTAATAAGTTTTGGCACAAAAAGATATTTTTACATAATTGTACTTGTTCTGATGGAATTCACACTCAAACAATTTATACACAGCGATGATTATACTTGGCTCCAGAATTCTTGCTTCTTTGATTCGACAACGAAATTTTATAAAGCATCATGATGATTGTAACAAAAAATACAAACGTATTACGTATCAGTATCTGTAAGTTTTTTATTGCATAATTAATTTTTAAATTACAACGACTTCAAACACTGATGATGACCACATATAAGGTCGAAACGTTTGTTTATAATTTGTTTATATTTATTTAACTTCAATGTGTTTATAAACTTATTTTTAATTTTGACACAATATCCGTCTTAACTCAGTCTTAGCCCCCTTTTATCATAAATACTGTGATTATATATTATAGAGTCCTAAAAAATTTTGTTAAACTTTTCCTTTGCGTTATCTATGTATGTGCTAAATATTCCTAGATTCTTTGCTCTCAGTTTCCTACGCGATGCAAAATCAAATGACTTAATTAATATTTATACGAAAGCACCAACTGCAATCGTAAAAGTATCACGATGTTCTCACAAAATCGAATGGCGTAAACTGATTTAATCCATTCCGTACAATCAGAAGTATTTCGAGTCCGATCGATTTCATGAAAATTTCTTGTAACTTTGAAAAGTCCCGCACCCCTTATTTTTCTAAAATAAAGCACAAACATTTATTCTACAAATTTGAAAGTATATTCGTGAATTTTTATAAATTTTTTAAATTATTTTAAACAAATGAAACAGTGATCGGACTCCGATCACGGATGCCGTTTTTCATATTGTATTGTAAGAGTTAATATACGGCTAATGCATTAATCTTATATCAATAAACTTATACGAGACAACTTTTATATATATATATATATATATATATATATATATATATATATATATATATATA
>JANQDE010000072.1:838834-863929 GCA_037157785.1 Cephalotes varians
CGCACGCACGCACGCACGCACGCACGCACGCACGCACGCACGCACGCACGCACGCACGCACGCACGCACGCACGCACGCACGCACGCACGCACGCGCGCGCGCGCGCGCGCGCGCGCGCGCTTTACGAGCATATAGAAATTCCTTAATATGTAGCGCATTAATCTCTTTTCTTTATAAACTACAACATAAATCCAAATTTGCACGAGGTTGTCTCGTATCCTTGTACTTTGTTATTCTGTGTGTTTTGGATCGAGCACAATTCGATTTATGCGATGGTTTCTTCGAAGAATGTATTATTACTGAAGTCAAAAACTGCTTATGCGCACTTAATAGGGAATTAAGTGTATAAAAAGATCTAACTCTCTTTAATAATTTAAATTCTTTTTAATAAATTCTTAATAATTTAATAAAAAACGTTAAAAAAATATTTTTATAGTCATTGGTATGATAAAAATATTTTTGAGATATTAACTATTAGATGTGCAAATTAATTCGGTGATCTTACTTTTGCACACCAAAACTTTTTTTGCGTGAATTTGGTTTCGCGGTCAATGTCGATATTGACCAAAGTCACGATTTTCTTTTTTTCGAATTATCGTAATAACTCACGTATAAAACTCACTTTTCATCACCAGCAATGAATTTGCGAAAATTGATTAAAGTTAAAAGCACCGAATTAATTTGCACACTTAATATATCATCTTTGCGAAGCATATTAGCATCTACCATTATATAAAGCGCGTAGCGGAATACATAAAACTAATAATTAATTAAACGTCTTCTTGCAATATTTCGTTATCATTATTCTTTGCTATCAACTTCCTTCATCTTTCTTTAATCCATTCTTCTCCTCTCTCATCATTAATATACTAAATTTTCTTTTAAAGTTCACAATTCTGACTTAAAAATAATAAAATAATTTTATGATTACATTAAATTGTTTAATTGTATAATTACAGTAAATGCCTAAAATATTTTTGCTATTTTAAATGCCTAAAATATTTTTGACTATTAATTAAAATACGTTTGTTCAATGACCATCGATCTTTGTCTACAGTTCGAAAACGAATAATTCACTAACAAAGACATTAGAATAATGTTCTCTTTCTAGGGAACTTAGGGATGTTCCGACTACTTTCATTTTTTTTCTGTCATAACATTTTACTTATTAGAGATGACAAGATGTAAATGTGCAAAAAAGTAGAATGACGGTGTCACGTTTAGTATTGTAGCCTAAAGAAGAAGGGAAAAAGAGTGAACGTTACTATAATGTTCCATGAGGGATAAAAGAAAACTTACGGTATTCGACCGGAAGTCTCGAGAAAAGTCAGAGAACGAAGAAGCGTCGAGAATAATAGAAACCACTAGACGCAGCAACTAAGAGCAAGAACGGAAGGTCGGAACGGAACGGAAAGAATGAATGAATGAATCTTCCACGATCTCTTTGAGATCAACCTCAGAGACCAAATCCGCGAGATGAAAAACAAGAAAGCGACGCAGAAATACAATAGACGCAAAAGTACAAAAAATATCAATATCGCGTAGCGAATAGTAGACGTAATATGCAACTTTGACTACAGAGATATGCAGCACGTTTAATAAATCAAAAGGTATAGTAAAAAGATAAAATAAAATATTGTATATAACATATTAAAAAAGTATTAAACATTTACTGTAACTTTAAATTTATCTAACTTTTGTCTATTTCATTACAATTTTTTTTAATTGCTTCAGTTTTAGATATAAATTACATGTTTAATTTAAAGTCGTAATTTTATCTCGTAACGCATTTGAAATGAGTAATTTCGATATATCAAATTATTAATTTTTCCAGGCAAAAGCAACTTTTTTAATATATTAAACGAAATTCTAATTTTAACAAATAAAAAAATATATATATGTATGTATTTAACAACTTTATTTTTAGTATTATTTTTATCAAAAGATTTAATAAAAGATTTTAAAGATTAATAGTCTTTGAATATTTTTAAAAATTATGTACACTTTTACAAATTAGGCAAGCGAAGTCTGATCTTTATATATTAAGAAATCATATGTATATATTTATTTATGCGGAAAAAATATGACATATATTTATGGATTGGCAACATAATCATCTATTGTTTCATTAAAAAATGCAGATTTTTAACATTTATGTTTGTATACCATGTTCATTGTTATTATTATTATTAAAAAATATTAATCAATAAATATAATATGAAAGTATCAATTCGTTCTTTCAAAAGTTATCTTATCGAGATATGAAATGTAATTTAAGTTTTTATAGGATGTTTATAGTACTTAATACTATTATTTAATTTATAGATATAAGTTTTAGATATAAGTATAAATATAAGTTTTTTAATTTACATTTTTTGTCTATTATTTAAATTATAATTATTATTGAGTAGTGCAATAAGCAATAATAGCAAATTAGTAAGATGTTTTATTTTGAATGATAATAATTAATTAAACATGAGTTGTATTAATTAAAATTTAACAGGAATAGAAATAAGATAAGAAATAAGATAATTGCAAAGTAATAAATCTATATAAGCTTGCAAAGAATAAAATCTATATAAAAATAAAATAAAATATGCATTAATTATCAATTTATTTATTTAAATGTTATTAATATTTATTTATTCAATGCAATAATTTAAATATTATACATATTTAACTTATTAAGTAGTAACGAGATTTGATCTTGATTATCCATTTGCATTACAAATATAGATAGAAATTGTTTAGATAAAGATTAATATATCAAATAATATATTAATATATTAACTATAATACGTTCACGATAAAATGATACGCAACATTTATTAATGCGATCTTACATATGTAAACAACTATAAAGAGACTGTACATCATTCCAAATTTGGTAGATAATTAAAGTTCAATATTGTAATTGTTATTATAGTCATTTCAACATGTATAATATGATATGGAGTTGCTCAACATACAACATAACGGCATATTATCATAGTAATCTATATTTCAGTTTAATCAAATGCGTAGCATTGATCAGATTCTTCAATTATTATAATCAACTATCATCTGCATTCGTGATCATGCTATTCAAATCACTAAATGTATCATTACTGTGAAACATTATGAACCTCTTTCTATATTGATTACAATTTCACGACCTCTTCCATTACACATATTTACGTTAATTTGGCTCGCTGCCGTCTCATTAGTCAACGATTCCTGCGTTTTGCTCGACCATTGGGGTTTAAAAGAAATAAAAATTTTAATGCACAGTCACATCAAACTTGCTACTCGCTTCCAATTCTAATTTTCGTTAGTCTTGCTCTGTCAGATTGTTGTTGTCTTCAATTGACAATCTATAAATTTGTAACGGCTCTTTAAACTCAGAACCGATTTAAAAAAAAAAACTTTCAAAACACATCCCAATTGTACTGTTAATAATATATTAAATCATTCAAGATGAAGAAAATCATGCAAAATATATATTTTTATTTTATTTACATAATAGCTATGAGTCTTTATGCGTCATTTTTATCACATGCGAAATGTCTTTTAACAGGACGAGCACATGTGTCTTCTCTCAACCGTATTACTATTGCAGAATAGCATCATTCTCCACGAAAATGCGTAAGCATGCTCATTTCGCGCCGCGCGCGCGACAGGCCATCCTCCCATAAAACCAATGTGTAGCAACAAATTTCCCTTACATTACAACGTATGCAGTATGTAAAACCGTAATAGTACCGCTATTATTACCGCCATTAGATTCTGCGTAAGCGATAGCTATTGTGAGAATTCTTTTTACAACGAAATTATTTTTAGCTAGCATAATTTCTGCGAACGAATCATATTTTGTTAAAACAAACGAAATGTGTACGGTTCAAAAGATTTGTATTTAAAATCAAAAGAAGATATTTTAATGTCACGTAAATAAATAATAAATGTAAGGATATGAAAAGATTTTGATATAAAAATACCTTCTTAAACCTTATAATAAAGATATTTCTTTTATCCAAAAATTTCTATTTATTTGTTTTCTGAAAAGGAAATGTTAACTTTTTAAAAGTTAATAATTGCTAATAAATACCTATTTATTTAATTAATTTCAAATTTCTTTTATTCAGAAAGATTGCAAGTTTTTTAACGAAACATATTCTGTTAGCAATTAAATTTGTTAACATTTTAAAGAAAAAATAAGAGCGCTTCCATAAATATAAAATATGTCGTCTGACAACGTCAAAAAATGAAGTAAAAAGTACATTCAGATACGTGCTTCGAAATTTCCCACGAGCGATATACGCGTACGTGCATAGGATGAGGGATTACGCTCGTTTAGACGACGCACGACATACGTCGTGAAATCTTATTAGCCGAAAAACGTTGCGGAGTGTAGTGAGGCATTTTCCGAGACTCGCTGAGCAACGCCTCGAAAGCAAAGCGGACGATAAAGCCGCCATGGGAAAACGCGATGTAGGTATTCCGGAGTATTGCGTTTCGCCTCGGGTGATCTTAGACCGTACGTGCTTTGTCAGATTTTCGAAAGAAATAGAAAATCGCGATTTCCAAGATCGCATTCATCCATATACTTCTGGAGATGTGGCTCTGGTATTTTCCACCGATGTAAGCGCTATTCTTATTGAAAATTCTTTGATAAACTATATGTAAGAGATATAAAAGATATAAAATTCTGACAAGTCAAAAAAATTTAGTAAAATATAAGGCTTTCTTTATCACGCTTTTTTTTTAATTTTAGTATTTATAGTAGACATAAGAAAAAAATTTAATCTGATAACGAGCGGATCTTTCAATTGGAAATTTTTGTTTTACACTTTGACCGCTGTTTTTAATTCTGGAACGGCAGAGAAATATGTGCCAACAGTCATTTTCGTTTTAGCACTTTTTACTGCAATATAGCTCTATGAACTACAACATAGTCCAGATATTTCCTGTTCCAATTTTATCCAACGAACGTTTTGGCAGACTTCATTCCTTTGCAAAGATTTTTGTTTTGTTCGTGCGCAGATCCGTGTACGGCCATACGTTTTGAACAGAAAACATGAATGTTTCTACCTTATTCTATGTGCCTGAAGTTGGCCAGTAGGTGACAAATATAAGTTTGTTCATCTTAAAGAGGATATGTTGAAGTCCGCCAAGATGAAACGCCGGGAACAATCGTGATCGACGTGATCCGGCACAGCGTTCAAAGTTTCAAAGAGAAACTTAGCAAAGTTTTCGACCAAGTTTTTGATATCGTGAAACTTGGAAAGATTTCAGAAGCCATTGCGGTGTAATTAAAAAAGGAAATCTCTTGGTGCTGATTTATGCAAAATTATACGAAAATTTATCCTGTGGCAAACGTTTTTTTGATACTTTTTTATTACAATATTAGTAAGTTGATTTATTAACAAGCTTTCAACGAATGCTCAGTTTTTTTTTGAATTGAGTAAGAGTAGAGTATATAAATAAAATTGAGTTACAACATCATCGTAATTGAAACGTCGCGCAAATATCGCGATTCAAACATAAATTCGAACATCAATCGCTGTATCATCATTTGATTGGAATTTCATAGAAACGTTTAAAAAGTAATCGAAATAATTGCCAATTTTTTGAAAGCGACAGCAAACTATCAATCTATCGTGCAATCCAGTGGTTTTCTGTATATAAGTAAAATTGAGATTGACGAAAGCTTAACTGACGAATAAATCAATTCTATGTGTAAATGGTCCTTTCCGTTGTTCACGGCATCGACCAAACCGCCGAAATGAATTAACGGCGACTGTGGGAAGTGAACATTCACGAAAAAAAACCGAATAAAGCGAATTTGATGCTGTGACCCTCGGGAACGTAACCCGAAATAATATCCACAGGGGAACGCTGGAGCCTTATTTACTCATGGAAATGAAAACTGGCGAATATAGCGATGTAATTCGGGTGGTTCGCGTCACCGTACAGTCATAAAAGTTCGAAATACGTGTGTTCATATATGTATATGGAATATAAAGCGATCATATCAGCTAAATTGCCGTAGGTTACCGGATGTGATTATGTGATATTAGAATAAAATTATTAAAATGGCGAAATTAGAGATGAACGTATATCTAACTTTTCATTTTTAATTTATTTCTAATTTTATAGTCTTTACCGTGCGCCAAATAAGCTATTATTTTTGTAATTTTAATTCGATGCATATTATCAAATTATATTCCAAGATTATTAAAATATTCAGATCGAAAGTCAAATGGGAGTGTCTGCACAATATCTTCCATTTACTGCCAACGATCACAGCATCATTGCACTTAAGTACTTAACTTCGCAAAGCCTATTATCTCTGTAATTGAGGATTGAAATTTAATTATATCATCAACTATATCCAAATAGCGTCAAAATCAATCAATTTAATGCAAATTATCTGATGAAAATAACTGACTTAATGCGACTTAACTTAAGCGAATCAATGAAATTACGTTTTTATGATTTAATATCAAATTGAAGATCAAATATCTCCCCATTACACAACTGCTCTGGTTAAAGTTAACAAAAAATTATATTAAAATTATGAAAAATTATATAAGCGAAAATTATAAGATTATATTATCTTATACTATATAAGGTTACATAAGTTGGAAAATTCACGAACAAAAATACTGACTTTTGTGAAAGATGAAGATAATGGAACACCTTGCAGCTCCTTTTCTTGTTTCTGCCAGGGTTTAAGACATGATATTTTTCGAGATAAAAACTGCAAGTCGAGATAATAATCGCGTCAGAAAAACTTAGAAAGTATTTCGCTGCTTATCCTTTTCTCGCCTCTTTCACTTACGATTTAAATCTCTTCTGCCACCACCACCACGCCACCGCTATTACGCGAAGAGCGAGATATATATCGCCGAGCATATAAGAAGTAACAAACAGCAATATAATTCTCGTGGTTGGCAGAATGCATTTGCAACTTTTTAACGTTCAATATCTTATGGTTAGAATCGTGGAAATCGTGGACACATAATGCAATTCGTTTGTTCGCGCGATAGTCGCGATAAATGCAGGTAGGAAATATAATGCAATACTGCATTTGCGATTAAAGCAGACGAAACCTTAATTAAAACGTGTCACGTAAATGAGTAATCACTCATATTATATCGCAAATACATGTAGATAAAATATTCACGCTCTCGATGCATTTTGTGGTCTATTTCGTTCCATTTATAATTTCTGGTTGATCAAATTTTATCTCATGCCAACCTTTCATTACACGCAACGAGTTAAATTAATTAACAACGAAACCCACAGGCTAGCGCATCCAATATTTGTTGAGTATCAAATTTATATTTTTTTTAAATTTATTGTGCGATTTGACAATTTACATAGTAAAAAAAGTTTTGGCCCTAATTGTTTTTTTACAAAAGTTTGAAATTTATTTATATCTTCCTAAATAAATTTTAAATTCTCAACACATATTTTTAACATTTTCACATGTTCAAATTCTAACGAAAAACTATCTCAGGAAAATATGTAATCGATGTAGTTTCCGAAAAAAACTGCTGTCCTGCAGTCGAGAGTTCTTCCTCTTTTCATGCACAAAGCAAGCGTGGCGCACCGCTTTTTACGAGCATTTCATCGTTCTACCACATCACGAGAATTCAAACTGCTGGCGTTTCCCGAGGAACGCCATACGCGGGCGCCGTCTATTAAATTTTTCCACGTTTCGCTCCGTTCTCTTCTCCGGAGAATTCCGCGTCGCATCGCAGCGCGAGCGCTTTACTCTCTCGGATCTCTCTACGATAATTGAATTTCTGCGGCCGATTTAGCGAGAAAGTGTGTGGTCATCGCACGAACGAGGGAAAATAATACTGCCGATATGCCGTTCGCGGGCCACGCTGCTAATTACCAGAACCCAGCGCGAATTATTAACGGGCCGTTCACGCGGCACTCATTATCACCGATATCGATTCGGTCGCGAATTTTATTTGTCCCTTCGGCTCTCGCCGACATGACGTTAATGGAATACGTACGCGATCGCAATACGAATATCGACTACAATATTCGACGTGCCGTCTACACGCCCGGCGATGACTAGCGCGTATGCCTAAACGGCGTAAATGCGTGCATCATTTACGGTTTAATTATCTCACCAATGCCGAAAATTAAATCGAATATTGAACTTGAGACAGGTCTAATATCATTCTCTTCGCGACTAACGTATTGAGAATTGTACGGAAAAGTTATCAATTAATTGATCTCTAATCTGAATCATTTATTTATTTTAAAAATTCAATATTTGTTCGAAACAAGGTAATTTGTTTGAGATCCATCTTATCAAAAAATTTGACATGCTGTTTTGATAGCATCATTTAGTATCTTAAGAAGCAAAAAGAAAGCTCGTATTAGTAAGTACCAGGTGCGCCACAGACGCACAGGATAATTAGACAGGTGCGTGCTAACGCAAACGTGATTTTCAGAGCGCGATAGTTTACCATCTTAGGGGAAAATAAGCGAAGTTTCGCTACTGGTTTCTCTGCCGGAATAATGCCAGACTGTCCCACTTCACGGCACTAATTAACAAACAGCCATCGCAACATTATAAGTGCAATCTTGGTAACTTGCGCGGAATGCGAATCGTCGTTACCGCGGAATCTGATTATTTCTTAATTATGGACATTTGTGAACTTTCCCCTCCTCTCTCCGCCTCTGTGTCACAGGATCTCTCCATGCAAAAAATTTCTCGATCAACTTCACGGTTTAGATGCAAAAGACGTTCGCGAATTCTTTGAAGTCTCCGAGAGAGTCTGCGAGCGGACAAAGAATTGTTAATAAGTCCTAGGATCATCGAAGAAAATCCTATTATCTCTTTTTCTCGCTCCTGCTGACGACCTTGCTTTTTTATAGCGCGCAAAAAGGAAATTATTTTCAAAGTTGAAACGTTCGTAATCCGAATTTGTTAAGTCATTGTTATTAATTAGCTTTTTCGCTTAATTAGATTATCGCATCTATAATTAGATGCACAATCGCATCTATAATTAGATGCACAATCGCATCTATAATTAGATGCACAATTGCAATATGCTAATCACGTCGTAGTTGTAATAAGATAAGAAATTATTTAATAACACAGTTGATAGAAAGAAGAAGAAACAAAGAAAAAATAAAATTATACATCTACACAAAAAGAATGATTTTGCTGAGGGATCTAAAATTTTGCTGGATACAGATTTGAAAATAATTTTGTTGAACCTTAAAAATAATGAACAATGCTGCAACAAATTTTGATATTCTAGCAACTAGTTTGAGCGTTTTATATAATTATTTTGATGGTTCAACAAAATTATTTTTCTAATTTGTATCCGGCTAAAATTTTTAAGAGCTTTCAGCAAAACCATCACGGAAAAAATTGCTATGGTTATTACAACAACATTCTCTATGATTGTAAAAGAAATGTATGTGAATTCAAGTCATTTATTACAATGATTATAATTGTTAAGATATGCCCATAGTTCTCACAACCGTAATTCTTATGATAAATAACATTTGAGAGGAATAATCTTATATGGTTGCTTCAACCGAAGGATTATTGCTATCTCTCTAATGTGGTCTGTGGAACAAATAATATGATTGAGAGAAATCTATAAAGTATAGTTATATGTACAGTAGTGATTATGAGAGTTCAGTTATATCATATTCCAGTACTATGATTGTTATAACCATTTTCTATTGATGAGCGAAAAATAACAGTATTATTCTGTTGTGGCAACCTTAATTTTTTTTCCGTATAACGCTATTAGTAATTTAATGTGCGTGACTGTTATTGTGTAAATTCCTCTCAATAAAGAATATTATTATCCGTCAATTTATTTGGGAGATAAAATCAATTATTTCCCAAAAATCGTGACAAGACCGTTTCGATTAGCGGAATGAATTTTACCCGACAGCCAATATATTCAATTTTCCTTTAGTGCTATTATATCCATATGTTTTGCATCCACCATTTGCGAATGCAGAGCGTATGCGGAGCGTATGCGTTGCCATGCGATCCCTATTATTTTTCCGGTGAACAAAATGTATTCTATTCTCTGTTTTGCACTAGTTCGCCAGTGTTTTTGCGTTTTATCGTCGAACGTGCCAACGCAATACTTATGATCTGCGGAGAATATGTACTGGCGCGTTTCACACGCGAATCAGCAGTAATCATCCCCGGCGCAAAAACGTCTACACGCGAAATTTCGATCGCTGCTCTCGATAAGAAAATAATTTACGTTCAAGAAGTATCGTAATTCCGTTCGCGAGTTTTTCGGAGTTTACAAAGAGAACAGACGATGCGTTGCGGGAACGAATTTACGAAATGAGAATGCAATTCCGCAAAGTTTTCAACAAACTCGCATATAATTATTACCTTTTTAATGTATTATTTAATATATTCTGCGAGTCAATCCACAATTAATTCAACGACGGCCAGAATAATCTCTTTTAGGCAACAACTTCGCGATTCTTCAACAGCATCTGGAAAACGCGCGGGGAATTTGCATTAATGCTCGCGCATAAAGATCGAGCGAGGGAACAGAAATCTCGCGTACTATCAGCCAAATTCCCGACGAATTCCACACTACTATCCTGCGCCAATTAAAATCTCTCCGCGTGGTCCGGCCGAAAAGCGAAGTCGGTCGCGGTGACGATAGAACGGAGACGCAAGAGCAAAGAGATTTCGTGAGTTTAACGATCTGCGGAAATGTAAATTGCGGGACCGTGTACACATTCGGATCGTAAATGCAAATTGTGCGGAAAGAACTGGATGTAAGATTACTGTATACACATTTTCGCGGAATTTTCAAGGAACGCGACGTGTATTTGATTTACGCGTCTATCAAATTGTCCGAGCATTTACAACATTAAACGCAACGAAATGTGAATGTAAGTAATCTCACTCTTGTGGAATTATAGTTGAAT
This sequence comes from Cephalotes varians, assembly GCA_037157785.1. NCBI lineage: Eukaryota > Metazoa > Arthropoda > Insecta > Hymenoptera > Formicidae > Cephalotes > Cephalotes varians. The sequence continues at coordinate 849,771 of JANQDE010000072.1, forward strand.
AAATGAGATAGTTTGAAGTAAGAGAACGTTGCATACACCGCAATTTGAAGCATGTCGAGTCTATTTGCGAAACACTATACACTCGTATGAGCACTGCACACTTGAATCCAAATGCGATTGTTTGATTTTCATCTCGTGTTTAAATTGAATGCGATTTTCATTTCAGATAAACAAAACTCATATTCGCACAGATTGTATTTAGCGCTAAATACGTAGAGCGGAAACTGGTCTATCTCGTTAACAGAACCATCGTTGTTGGTTGAACAATATCTCCTATGCGCAAATACATGTTACATGTGCGTACTTCATGATATCACTAATATCTTATGAAGACACAAGAAATATTCTACTTTGAATAAATGCGCTTAAAAATTTATAGCTAGTTAAAAATTAATGTAATAAAATTTAAAAAATATTCATTTATTGATAAACGCTAAACGATTAATGAAATTTTATTTAATTTTATTATTTGTTAAAGTACCAAAGAAGGAAATGCTAAGTTGAGTAAGCTACAAGACTAAAATTAAAAGAATTAAAATGATTTCTTTTTTACATATAAATATAGAAAAGTGCAAATTTTTTATCGCATTTTAAAATTTGGGAGTTATTGCGGCGGACGATGCATCAAAGTGTGAATAGCGGCATACATTTTTCATCGGTCTCCCGTTGCTTCCGAAAAGGTTATCTGGCACTCTTCCCACATGGTTACAAAGGCGGAAGATGCATATATAACTGAATGGAAAACGAGAGGCATCGATTCGTAGGGAGCTTAACCAAATTTCGCAAAATCGCCTTTGATGCGGTTTTACAATTCGCGTAACCGGCTAACGTGAATTACAGCTATATAGGTATTTCTAAATATACTTATTTAACAAAGTTTAGAAAATAAATATCGAATAACTAAATATTACGTCGTAGATATATCGGTATTGCTTAAATCATTGCTTAAATTTTTTATCTTTATACAGTATATATAATCCAAAATTTTTGTTAATTATAATGTTACACGGAAAGAATTTGCTAAAGTATTTAAAAATTTAACTAGATATAGATCTAAAAATAATTTTATTAGATCAAAACAATTATGTAGGATGCTTAAACTGATTGCTAGAATATCAAAATTTTTTGCAGCATTGTTCATTATGCTCGAGCGTCCTACATAATAATTTTGATAGTTCAACAAAATTATTTTCAGATTTATATCTAAATTTTTACATATTTTAACACAAAATAGATTTCTGTGTATTTAAAAGGATATAATAAATTTGATATCACTTTAATACACGAAAGGAACGATTTTGTTGAGTATCTAAAAATATCTAAAGTTGAGTATTTAAAAGTATCTAAAAATTTAGCTAGATACAGATCTGAAACTAATTTGATTGGGCTATTATAATAATTATGTAGGACACTTAAACTGATTGCTAGACTGTTAAAACTCTTGCAGCATTAATCATCAATGCTTAAGTGTTCTGTATAATTATTTTGATGGTCCAACAAAATTATTTTCTCTGTTAATGTAGCTAAATTTTTAGGTACTTTAGCAAGATTCCATGCACAATATTTTACTATACTATCAGTTATATATTCTCGATATTGACATCTAATGATTTTCTCAATAAAAAGCACAATAATATGTTTCTAGTACAATATCAGATTTCATAAAATGCAGCGCATGCCGAGACAATTTTAATCATTTATGTTCAGAACAATTTCAATACAAACGCTTTTATTCCCGATATTGATGTTATCGAGAATACTCATTCGCGTTGTGATATACACAGAAGCGAAGCTTTTAACACGGATGCAGCAATTTTACGGCACTATATTTCTTATCGCGCGCCGTAATAAATTTTACGTACGACGATTATGCGAAAAATATCCAAAAATCGAGCGATAAATTATCTTGCTGCCTTTGTTGGCAAATGCAATCCGAAGTTCCATTTATTTGGTCGTGCAATTTATCGATAAATTACAATAAAATAATTCGGCATAAACATGTTCGATCTAATGTGTTTTTCAGCAATTTGAAAAAGTCGTTAAAAGCAATAACTATTTATTTAGTAGATAACATTTGTAGAAGGCGATTATTATAGGAGAGACTATAATTATACTATTGAAAAATATCGCGACATTACATCTAACTCAATATTACAATCATTTTTACGTCTTATATCCCACTTGTGAAAGGCGTTGTTCAGACCATTTCGGAATTCTCCGATATCTCCGATAAGATAAATTAATGCGAGCTGGCTTCCTCGAGGAGAGTAAACTATACTGGCGTACGAAGAGGCGACCCCTTTGGAGTCGAGGCGACCGGGCAATCAGGAAGTTAATTACGACAATGTTATGCAAAAGCGTCCGTCTTCTCTCGCGTTGTAATAGCGCGGGTCGCAATCTATGGCAAGAAATTTTCCCTTTATCTGCGTTCGACTTACTAGCGCGGCGGCACATTAAACGGGAAGTTTTGCCCCTTCTCCCTCACCCCTTTTCTCAGCCTCGAAATGCATAAATCCTCCAACTAATGTCGCGCAATTTGTAATCCGCGGCAGCTTCCAGTACATAAAGTTCATATATTACACCCCTATGAATCACTACTTTTCGCGCGGCTCGCGCCATCGGCGTTTTAGCAATCGTTAACCGCGATGAATTCCAATGTTTGTATCTCAATCAATAATAACGACGTAACGAATGTAATAGTACGATTTCCTTCCATCTGTGATTCCTTAAGATCATAATCGCTGCTCTTTTGCAGCTTACAATAACTAACTTGTATGTCAGTCATACGATCAGACATGTTCGTGTAAATTTCGTTTGTATATGATAATTATTTTTTGTTTTATAAAGAGTAACATCGCGAAGAATTAAAAAGAATAATTTCAATTCCATACATTTGTGAGTCTTTTCATATATTTTGACATTTGTTATTGTGATGTTATTCTAAATTTAGTTTTTTAATTTTGTTCAACGTTATTTTTAATACTATCGCAGACAACACACATGTCTAAAAAACATCTTTATGACGTCTTTAAGTGTTGTCTAGAATTTTTATTGTTTATTTTAATAATTCCCATTTATATATAATAATCTCAATAAATTTCGAGAATATAATCACATATGATCATTCTTGCTAAAATTCCTTTTAACGGCATTATTATAGAACGTCAGTTACTATACATTATTACGATAAATTACGAACTGTTGGCCGCGCGCATTATTAAGAAATACCCTAAGTACGGGAAATGCTTAGTACTTCGTTTCCACTTTTGCGAAATTGCGAAACGTTTCGAGACGAGGACTTACTACGAGGTGACGATTTTGAGTGTTAAGTCGCTTCCACTTGTTATCGATCGATCCTCGAAGGATTAACGGTCGTCGACACGATTCCCAGCCCATGTCGATTCACATACGTCGACATTTAGTTCAGTGACCCCGCGATATCCTGTATTATACATTCATGAACTTTTTCATCTCACCGTTTGCTACTTTTATGAAAAAACTCTTCCGTTTAAAACGTTGAAACATTTAAAAAGAGTAGTTATATATTCGAAAATTTATGAGCGAAAAAATTCGATGGAACTCTGTTACCGGCCATTAATATTTATTACTTAATGAAATATCTAACTTTCGGCTTTTTCGACTGTTATTTCTGCTTATTGATTCCATGATTTGTGCGACATTAAAATTGCATTGATATGAAAACTGCACGAACTTCTCAAAAATCACGTAGCTATACTTTTTTATTTTTAGAATTAAAACACAATTATACAAGAGACCATTTTAGCTCTTTAATAATCTCTTTACTCATTCTAACTTTTTAGTAATCTTTTTACTAATCTAATTTAACGGAATTATCCATAACTCAATACAAAGAAAGGATTACATAATTAAACACTAAATAAATGATAAATAAGGCTAAGCATTAGGCTAAATAAAGCTTAAAATATCTAGACAAAATAAATAGATAATAAATAAATAATTAGATGACTGGATTAGCTACAAATAGAACTTGCTATCTCTCTGTAGTTACTTTTTGGAGATAATTTTTATAAGAAAAAAATCCAACTTAACTAGGAGCTACGCTCAAAATGATTTATAAAGTAATTTTGAATTAAACGTGACCGTTTAAATTATTTCTTAAACGATATTATCGAAAGATGGATCAATAATAATTCTATTAAAATAGAAGTTATCTCCCGAAGGGAATATACTCTCCCGAGTATGCACAAATCATATTCCATCTTTGCTCGATACACGAAAGCATTGCTCGTAGTTGGTTACAAGTATCTTTCATGTCACGAAAATCTCATGTAAAGGCGAACGAAGGCGCACGCACTCTACAGACGATGCGACACTTCCGAAATAATAATCGAGTCACACCGCAGAACTCGCGCCTGCCACATTCCATCTTCTCTCGGCATAGTTCGCCACTGCGGTACAATCTGGTTAGCCCTCGACGACGAGGGAAAGTTACCTGGAGTCTGGTTCTGGCGAGGACCGCTCACATTTTCCGGATGTCACTCGTAACTCATTCGCTTCATCCTTCCTTTAAGTGCGCCGCGTGAACCGACTTAATCCGCTCGCAAAGAACCGAGTTGGTAGATTATGTACGTATCGTTAGAGCGACGAGCTCGCTCGTGCCGAGGACACGATTACGCGCGCGTAGAATAAGAAAGTTGCTCAATGAAGACAGAGCCCTCGACCGTCCGACTTGCTCTTTCTCCTCGTCACTGAGAAGTCGATGAAACTTGTAAGAGGTACTCTCGTCACACGCGATAACTATTCGTTCTCGACGAAACGACGAATTTCGGCTGAAAACATCCCGAGCATCATCGAACCGTCAAATCTAAATCGTTGTCGGAACTTTACTTAGTAACTATAATTATATGTATGAGAAGACGGATTGGAACATTACTCATGTAACTAAATTGTTGAGCAAAAGCGAGAGAAACGAGCTGTAATCCGGTCAACTCGAAAAGAATAGAGATGAAGTGAAATTATGTAGAAACATTTTCTAATCATAAAGATCAAATTAGAAATTTTAACGTTTTCAAACTTGTTCTCTTTTAATTGAAAAACTTGAATGTTTCATTGAATGTTTAATTGTACCAGTTTCAAGAATCTTGAATGTTTGACGAATTTGAATAAATTTTAAAAATCTTGAATAATTGACAAACTTGAATGTTTAATTGTGTCAATTTCAAGAATCTTTTTGAAATTTTTGAATAAATCAATTTTATGGAAAAAATGTAGAAATAAATTATTAACTATGAACATTTTAGATCAACAGAAATCAATTTGCATGTTTGTCACCTTCCTTCATAGTTAACTTGTAAAATATACCAAATTAATTATTTTTGCAATTTATTCACATAAGCATGTTACATATTTTTTAACATAGTCTTCCTAGTTTTCCAAAACAGCGTTCCGAAGTTTTTGTATTTCTCGAGAAAAAAGCTTTTAGCTGCAGGCTAATTCACTTGATTATCTTTTCGTTAGAGATAAACTCTTTTTGAAAACCCTCTTTGAAAACCCTCTTTACTCTGATATTTTAAAAATCAGAAATATTATGTTAAAAAATATGACTTATATTGCTGTGTCTTTTATTTTTTATATGATTATTAAATTATAATTTAAATTTGAACGTTCCACGTAAAAATTAAAGAAATTGATTTCTTTTTAACTATTATGCGAGAATCATCACGCTTCATATCATAATTCTCATCATTCTGCAGTAACGCAATTAAAATGAATGCACGGAAAAGATGAATTTTCTAAAGGCGAAAGGAATTTATCCGGTGAATCCTAGCGCCAATTGAACATAGGCGTTTTCATCATCCATCAATTTCTTATTTCATTTAGGTCGGAAAATTGATGTGCACTCATTCTTTTTCGAACTTCACAAAAAGCTTCAAACAATCAATCGTGCTCTATTATTTAAACTATTGTTACTATGAATAATATTTGAAAGTAGAAGTATAATTTACATCTTGAATGCAGATTTATATAAAGACATACCGATTAATTACAAACTTAGAAATTGAACTGTTTATCTTCAACTTTTACATAAAATTGAATCTCAATTTAGCATGTATTTGAAACATATCAAAAAATAATCTTAAATATTTATGTCAAAATATTTTTATATATAATACTGTATACACATTCTAAATTTATATTAGAAATTAATAATTCCTTATATTATTAACTCTATGTTCAGAGATGAATGTGACCCTTTAAAATTATGTTGAAAATGTAATACGGACGTAATACCGAAAACGCGTGCGTATCATAATCTTGCGAGCTAAGCAATATAGTAACGATGACTCTGATAATGTCACGGAGACGGACACGCATTAGTCCGAACTTGTGCATGCTATTATCTTGCTGCTATGTCTAGCAAACTAGCTTCATCAATGCGACATGCAATTCCCCCAAGATGTGCAATAGGATCTCCTTCACATATAGATTATGTCTCGACAACGAGCAATGAAGCAATTTAGATGCCATTTCAAATGTATTAACAATACTAAAAATCTCACATTACGTATGTTACAGATTTTCATTAGCGTCAGCGCATTTTGGAAGGCCCCCTTAATGAAACTCGTATAGTATGGTAATCAATCAAAATTTTCTTGCCGTATGGATTGGGAAATATATCTATTTTCTCCAATAAAAATATCGCAGTATTTAATCATTTAATCTCGATTCTTGCTTTATACAAACTTTATTCTCATTTTATTAAAATAATCTTATATAATAAAAAGATTTATATTTATGAAATAAAAAATTAAATAATCTGTAATTGTACTTTTGCAACTATAAACTAGCTCTTGGCTTTGCTGTATCCAACAAAATTCTCTTTTTAACAGGTTGTGGAGAAAACCTGAGGCTACAGAATATAACATGAGCATGATATATATCAAGAAAAGAACATTGCTTTGGTCCGCCGTCGACAAGGACATTGCTCGTCAATTTTCAGAGTATTTTCGTGGTCATACGATGTTTATGTCGGCATGAACGATATCGATCTCTTGAAAAATTCGAAGATACTCGTATTTTTTCTAGACTGGCTCGTTATGGTCTTTCTACAGAATAAACATTCACCTGCGCAAACAGTACAGGTACATCGGAAACGTATTTGCGAAAGTGACTAAAATTTGCAATCTCACGCGCTTTGTAGGCACCGTGCTACTCTATTTCCAATATTGTTTTTCATAACACGACGCGAAATGCGCGACGATGACATCTGATTGTCGATCGAGAATCAATGAATACCTAATTTATATCCGACATGTATAAACGTGCAACATGCGGTCCATAATTATCAGTCGATGTTCGCAGTCAATAAATGTTACTTTCTACTGATGCGAAATTAGTCTTGAATGTGTATTCTGCTGTGTACGCCAATAGTCATTAATTAACTTGTCAGCAACGTATTATTGGATTATCGTTAAGGAATCTATGTTCTCTTTGCTTTGTACAGTCGGATTACACGACGTACAATCCGATTATGAAAGAGAAGTTACTCGACAAAGAAGCCGCAAAATTTGTTTGAACTATATACTTGTAAAACAAATAACGCGAAGAAAATCGATAATTATTCCCTTATCCCACAGAATTCTTCCCACAAGATTACTAAACACTTTCGCAAGTGTAAATTGAATCATCAATTATAGTTGGATGTATAGTTCAGAGAATTTCACTCCCTCTAAAACAATTATTCTAGCTCAAGTCGGCGTGCACATTTGATGTGATGCAACACGGTAGCATACAATCCGCTTATAACGCTGCAGTAGAAATTTCCTGCGTCGAAACCGGCGTGCCATCAGCTCGACCATTATTTGTTCGAAGTCCTGTAGCGGCAGCAGGCGCGTTTCGATTCTACCGGATTCCCGTCGTGACATTTACTGCGCGTATTTTCCTCGGCAGCAGCTGGCATAGACCACTTTGTACAACGGCTCAAATCGTGAGGCATACAATGTCTCTCACGCCTGTACACGCGAATACGTGTTTCTATCGTTCTCGATACAAGAGAGCAACGTTAGCTTTAAGGGAGCGAAAATGAATAAGTTGTCTTAAGTTGTAAAAATTAATGGAGTGTGAAATGTTCTTTATATTCTTCGGGAAAGATATTCCATCCAAATTATGTTTCGTCCGATATTCCTATTATTTATTTATTTATTTCCGGATGTAATTTAAAGTATGATTTAAAGTTAAATTACAAAATTAAAAACCAATTACATGTTATTTTCATTTTCTTAAATATTTTGATATAATTATTGCAATTTAATCATCTAGATTCTATTGTTAGATTATATTATGATTTCTTGTGTTGTGTGATTATGAAATACGCAACGCTGATGCAATATAACTGTTAGTATCTGATAATGTTCTACGCGATCTGTTTCTGACGGACGCCAACTGATGTAATGAGTTACAGTATAATCAAAGCCTTGATACCGAAATGGTTAATGCACTGGATGCAAACGGCTCTTTGCAATGTGTTGCGTGCGTATATGTGTGCGTACGTGCTTGGGTATTCGTATTACGTTAGTTACAATCCCGCAACGGCTAAGCCTAAAGGATCCGAATGTCGTTTGCAAATAGGTACGGTCCATTGCACGTGATAAACCCGTGATGAGTGCTTCTCACTGATAAAAGAAAAGCGTGATTAATGAGATATATAAAAGAAAAAAGAAAATGAATTGGATTGTTGTATCATAATTCTCAATATTCGCGACAGGACTGAATAAAATTGCAAGCTCGCATTCCACATCTGAATACCGCGAAGCATGCAACGCGCACGAACCATTTAAATGCTAAGCAGCAGACAAGCACAGTTCGCGTTCAATTATTTTTCTTTTCGCGTTCCTGGTAATCCACCGTGTGGAAACATTGCGGAACGTTAAACGCGCCTCGTGCGCAATGTCGTTAATTATTCCAGCATTTTCCTTTCGCCGTAACGCTACGTGATAATCAACTAAATTTTTTAAAAAAAGAACGAAATTGACGTCCAAAAGAATTAATGAATCGCGAAATATATTAGCTATTCCTGATGCTATTTATACAACAAAATCCTGCAATTAATATTTTTTCAAATAAAATTTTTCAATGTGGCAAATATTTTTTTATATTAATTTTTATCATAAATTAATATAAATCGTAGAGATTCTAACAAATATACTTAATGACTTACTAGGCACATGCACAGGAAAAAGTTAGTTTTAAATCAAAACTAGATATTCTCATATATGAGCAGGAATATTATAACTTTTTTAAGAAGTCTTGATTTGATTGAATTTGTTCGACGCAAATAAAGTAATACTTGTTTCAATATAAACTCAATTAAGTCAAGATTAAAATCTTTTCAAGAAAATTATATTCTTGCTTATATATGTATAAGAATATCTAGCCATGATTTAAGATTTTTTTTCGCGAATGTGTGTCGTGACATGCGTACTCTGCATAACTTGCGTATATATACATACTTGCGCATAAATTATTCAAGACTTCTAGATATCATTACAAAATCATAGAAGGAAAAAGTCTTAGAAATTCACACGTATGCACATAACTTATGTATTTACAAGTTAAAGCAACAGTGCTTACAGAGGGTTAAAGCAAACTTCTATGCGCAAACATGGAGGTAGTTTCAAAACATAAATGTGAACATGATATCAAAGCATGACACACACACATACACACACACACACACGCGCGCGCGCGCGCGCGCGCGCGATTCTCGCTGTGTATATGGGTTACAAAAATATCGCCGTGTATTCGAAATTTTGCTGTGAATGACACGGCGTCACATAAGCAACGTGTATAAATAACCAAATATCGTGTAATCGTACGATATTTTAATAAACATAAACATTAACAAATCATGGAGAAAAATCAACACGTGGCATCTACATAAATGGCCAAGTCGTCATATTGAAATTATTATAATATATTCACTCACACCGGCTGACGCGCTGCCATTGTCTTTTCAAATACTGTGATACCTATGAAAAAAAAAAGTACATATACGTTACAAACATTGCATTGTAACGAAAATAAAGTAAAGGGATCAAAAGGGAGACACTTTGGCACGAATTTTGTGTTCCATGACTCGAAACGCATGCGCTTCAAAAGAATTCTTAAGGAACGCTCATAAATTCGCCTGAACAATCCCGCAAAAAATCATCATGACATCAATCATTATGATGACTTTCTGCAATCATAAAATCTCCTGAAAAATTTGAAAACCATGATTTTTGCACTTAAAACGAGATAAACTCGGGAGTTCATAGAAAGAAAGAAAACGAAGATGCTGAATGCAAAAAATGCAAGCAATGCGAACAGACCATGATTATATTTTTATATTTCCTCCATTTGCAATCTGAGTCATCTTTGTTCAAGTTTTTTTAGTTCTAAGCTTCCAAAAAATCTGGAAAAATTTAGGATTATTTCTCAACATCTCTATCACATTACCAAATAGTTTTTAACTCAAATGTTAAATGTTAATGTCGTTCACTCTTTATTTCGGAAAAATTTGAGAGTGAAATTTCGTTTGTGCCAAAAAATACCTAGATTGCAGGATTAAAATAGCGTCAAAATGACTCCAAAATGATTATTAAAAGTCACTTTTCAATTGATCACGATTTTAATGTCATTCTGACATTATCAGCTATTGTTCCACTTGGGATGACTCTACTTAGTTCTTAGGCGAATAGGTGAAACGGAAAGGAATTTACCCGATTGCCATTAAGCGTCGCCGGTTGCTCCGCATTGTCACAGGCATACAATCGCGACCGATCGAGAGCACGCGGTCTAATTACGATTTCTGCTAACGCTAATTAATGCGACGCGGCGCGGCGATTGACGAATACGTTATTCCGCATGATACTCTCGATATTTATCACACGCGTATCACACCGACGACGAGCGGGCAACGCGAAATGTGTTACATATCGCAGCGATCGTCTCGGCGACTCGCGCGACGCTACCGACACTCGCCTATCGACTTCGCGACTGCGAAAATTCAAAGTAGCCGGTCGCTTCCCGCCAACGCGAGAGCTCTCGAGAAATGCCGGATTGTCACATTCCTTCTTTCTGGCACTTGTGGCATTCAAATGGATCGTCACATCCTAATTAATCCGACATACCCTCAATGCCAAACGCGAATAACGAAATTATGCAGGATTCACATCTCTTATAGAAATTTAATACTGGAAGATAGTGATTACACTTATTTTGAATATTAAACTTATTGATTATTTATTTTATTTATTTATTTTAAATATTGAAAGCAACAACAAGTATAAGCTTTTACAACATAATATTTAAAATATGTAATACTCAAGAAATACTCAGTATAACACTTAAAAAAGTAACATTCAGTTTTGAGAGTATTAGGACCTATTCAGATAAACTTGCATAGTTATATAATCACATGCACGAAGAAAATTATCCAATCATATTTATTCATAAGAGTTGCGTTCGGGAAATATGTTATCAGCGCTATCATTCTATCCTTATCGTTCATTAGAATACGTAAAACAAGGATAAAATGATGCAATAACGCTGATAGCGTGCTTCCCAAACGCAGCTAAGAACACACGTAAAATGCGATTGGATAATTTTCTTTATGTATACCTTATGCAGTTATGCAAGTTTGTCTGGATAGGCCCTAATACTCAGTTACATTCAGTTTTTAATAAATTCAGTCTTATCTTTTAAATATCGGAAGTAATCTCTTACACATATTTAATACTGAAAGTGATTGATTACGAGAGTATGATAAGTACCCGTGTTAGGGAAGGAAACGCATTTTCTTTTAAATTTTTTTTATTTATTTTTCAACATAGTCACCTTTTAGCTCGATACACTTAGCCCAGCGATATTCCAACATTTTTATACCATTCAAAAAATATGATTTGTCAAACTTCTCAAAATAGGCCTCTATTTCGGCGATGATTCATTGAACCAATATCTGATGGTAGTCATCGAAGTTGCATAGTCCTTATAAACGGCATACAACTTCACTTTGATTTCCTCACACGTCTTCCCATCCAAAAAAAGGAATCGAATCACTGATCGATATTGCTCTTTTTCCATTATTGCAAACAAACACGAACTTGTCCACTTTCAACAGTTATCAAGACAAAACTACTCGATAAATCTGTTTGAAATTTTGACTGGCGCCTTTCGAAAGATGGCATTAAACGATGGTATACAGACTTTGAGTCAGTGACATCATCAGTCGTTAAACACGGGTACTTATCATGCAGCCCTCGTATATTTTGAGTATTATACTGTATTTTGAATTATTGTGTGTTACTTTTTTTGAGTATTACACCTCTTCCAGTATTTTTATAATATAATATAAAGTATAAATTTTTGTAAGAGACTGCTTCCGATATATCGGCATCTGGTATATGATAATAGATCCGATATCCAATAGAAGAATTTATATCTTGGAGACAAAAATATAGCTAGAAGCCCTAGGGCCGGTATTCCAATCTTATATTTAAAATCTCAAGTATAATCTCGAGTTGCTATATGCTGATCATTTTATTGGCTGAAAGGAATCTTAAGATTGTCAAGAATCAAACTTAAGACGATCTTGAATATAAGATCGGATTATGAATACCATTCTAGGAAATCAATTCTCTTATTGGATATCGAATTCTCTTATCGTTGTACGTCGGTGCGCAGTGCGAATCCTGCATTACGCTCGTTGGCGTAATCTACGCGCGCGTATTGGGCTGTCCACAATGGAGAATTTTAGGCCATAATAATAGGTCGTGGGAATCTAGGAGACCTAAATTAGGGACGAAGTACAAACTCTTGCATAGTGCATAATGCATAAGGCATAAGAATATCAACAAATCAGAATACTTTATTTCTTTCTTTTCCTTGAAATGAAAGACTGTGATTGGTTGATTTTTAATGTCCTTATGCGTTATGCGTTGTGCAAGAGTCTGTAAAGTCTTAGAAAAGCGCAGCAGTAATCTTAAACGAAATGAATTATTGACTACGTTCAGCAGAGAAAGCAGCTCAGTGAGCGTTCAGTGATTCTCTCTTACGATTGATTTCCACACTTAGATCAAGCAAAGAATTAAAGGCAAGAACCAATTATATTAAAGAACTAGTGAGTGCTCATTGAGCTGCTTTTTCTGCTGAATGCAATCATTTTCATTTCGATACTGCCTACGATTTGCGGTATTTTGCATTTTCAGCAGAAATGGAAATCGAAACCACTATCATTTTTCCGATTTGGAATCCGACAATTGCCTAAGAAATGGTAAAAATGTATAGAAACTGAAAGAGATTACTTTGAAGATTGAGTTTGAATTAATTTTTTCATAAGTAAAGCTCAAAGTTGGTCCATACTTTTGAGCGGTAATATATGTCAGAAAACTGTAATATCATACGGACGGACAAGTTCTTGAAATGTATATAAAGTTGAAAGTATTTTTATATTTGTGTCTGTATAATTGTATGTAAGTGTTCGCAGTATGCTGAGTTCGAGTTCCTTAGATTCGGTAGACCCAAAGAATTATGCGGATCAATTCTCCTTGCGGGAGCGAAGTAACGAACGAGGACATGAAACAACAGCCGCGAATGTCAAGAAACGTGATTGATTGCAATCGCACTCGATTAGCACACCATGATCGTCCGACGCTTCCGACGCTCGTAGAGTAAGATATACTAGGTGAATGCCTGGCCAGAGCGAAATGCGCGCGAACAACACGAAGTAATTCTCGCAACTGTTGCGAAGCGCCCGACGCCAATACACAAGACGATAGAGCGAGTCAAAAAGCAAACAACGCGGCAGTGCGTCTCACCGTGTTCACCGGTGACGAGTCAAAATATGAATGATATAATATAGTGAAAGATAACATTAATTGTTGAATAAATACATCTCTTTGACTTTATTCGATTTTACTCGTGCATCCTTAATGAAATGTCGAGAACACGTGAAATAATTTTTCGAGGTATTCTTCTGCCAATTTAAAATACATTTTTTTTTTTTTTAACAAATGCATTTTTTGAAGTTACGATATTCCACTTAACAAAAATATCAGTTAATACGACATTCCACTAATACAAAGAAAATTACAATTTCAATAGTTCTTTCTCTCTCTCTCTCTCTCTCTCTCTCTCTC
>JANQDE010000072.1:863939-935720 GCA_037157785.1 Cephalotes varians
TCTCTCTCTCTCTCTCTCTCTCTCTCTCTCCATAACTCTACAGTTACTTATAAAAATAAAAGAAAATTCCGTATTTGTTAAATATCAACCAAAAATAAAAAATGTGATAACTTCGCGAATCTAGCACGACATCTTCCCCTCTAAAATACAAGAAGATAAACAATAAATATTACTACTTCCTGCAAGTTCCTGTCAGTATTACTTAAGTTGCACTATTGAGTGTAATTTGAAAATGAAATTCCAACGATTACCAATTTTTTTATACACTTCAAATTAAATACAGCAATCAAACACAGCATGACTTTTGGAAATAAAGTATCGTGCTGACTTTTCTCTCTAGTTCTCGTTAGGTCTAGCAGAGTTCTACAATCACTTTTAAATAAAGTTTCAACGGCTGCATATTTTTAAATTAGTAAGTTGTTTTATTTTAGTGGAATGTCGTATTAACTTCACAGATTCAAACGTCACTGGATATATTTTCACGATTTTTCTACGATTTTCCTGAACGTTAAACCGCTAATTATGAAATATAACGAAATTTTTCACTTTAATCGTCGAAATACGCGACTGTGTGACTATTATAGTAGTCAAATAGGTACTTAAACTCGAAATTCCTTTACTTCTCTGTTAAGTCTTAATAGCAGAAATAAGGCAAATGTGGAATGGAGAATGGCGCAATTTGCAACGTAAGCTCTTATCTCAGTGCCGGCCGACAAAAATCGCCGATCTCTTCTCCGCGTTTTGTTCCTTTGCCTCACAACGGCCGTTTTAAATCCGCGGGCTCTCGCGTAAACCCGGAATAATAACCAGGATGGATGTTGCTTTTAAAGTCGATAAGACGGTGGCTTGCAGGTGAATGGAATGCAAGAGGAAGGGGCAAGATGGGCGGTGGAAAGTAGATCGTTGGAACCGCTCGAGGTAACTCGTAGCAATTTAAAGCGATTTAGCATCGCTGCATCGCCCTCGCTGCCGGCTCGGCAAGGATTAATCGGATGGATGTGACTGAAAAACCCGTCGGGAATCTAGAGGATCTTCGTTTCTTGGCAGAAACCAAAGAAATAGATAGGTAAAGGCAAGCGAAAGTTTTCGATCTTATAAGAATCGCGTACCGTAAGAACCGTTTCCCGAACATCCGGAGCGAACGAATTTAATTTGTTAGCCTCGAATATTTATTTCCCGAACAGCGCCGGATAATTAATTGCCGAAGGAAGGCTCGTTTACAACGGATGTGCTGACGAATTGTCGAGTATCTCGAAATAATAAATTAAGTTCGCCGTAGTTATCAAATGTAATTGAATACTTTTTTTTAATAAATAACGGAGAGTTTTTATATAAAGCTTACTTTGTTTTGAGAATCTTAACACATTAATATTATCGATAGAAGATATTTCAATCCCGTTTTTTGTTCGAACATTATTGACCGATGACGAATTTACTTATGTTTAGAGAAATACAATTTAAATCATCATACGAAGTTGTTAAAGCTTAAAATAAAGTAAAAGTTTTTATAGAATTTGTGATTGTATTTATTTTTTATTTTTTATCGTGATTTGTTCTTTTCTTTACTTTTTCTTCACTTTTTACATCATAAATTTTGTTTGAAATGTTAACTTGCATGAAAAATAACCGGCTACAGGTTAGTTTCTGCATAAAACGCCCGGTCATGTGTTAAATATTAATTTAAAAAAATAGCAAAAGGATAAAAGTATTAGCGATAGAGATAAAATTTTCTTTGTACGTGCACATCGTCAATAAGTAGTTGCCGAGTTAACGCATTATTATTTTTTTTTGCAACTGACTTTTTATCGAATCATAACATAAAATGTGAATTTATCAATTTTCATGTCTTCTAAGCATCTTTTACATAATTTCGGTGTTTCCATTCAGAAACGTACACAATGCCTCCAACATAGTTTCGTTAAAATCAGTTTACTATTCGGAATGTGTCGAAACAATAACAGTATCGATCGCTATGTCGTAAAGCCACGAAACCGTACGGCGAAATTTTAAAGCCGGTGCATTGTCGCGTCATGTACGTTTTGGTTAAAAGCACGAAGTCGAAGCAACAATTGCATACACGTGCGTGCGTGCGTGCGGTATCGGCGACTCTATATGAAGAACAAATATGTACGTCATCTATTCATCGATCGTATTCATTGGTTGATGATTCTTTTGTCTATCAAAGAACACAATTGGCATGTTTGACTTGCGTGCATGCCGCTGCACTCGTATCGTAAAAACTGTCGAATGCTGAAACATATTTTGCATTACAGCGTACAAAGCAGGAGCAAGTTTGAAAGTGATCGATGCTGTGCAACATGGTACGTAATGCGCGAGCGTAATATCCGAAATTTAATTACGCACCGTTTACCTCATTCATTAGCATTCCGTTACCATAAACTTCCGTGATACTCGTCGATAGTCGATATTCGATGAAAGTCTCAGCAATCGACCAATTAAACGAATCAAAGAAATCATCGAACTTGATTAGTTACTCATAAAACAAACTAGCTTGCGTACGTGATACTCAATGACATGTGCAATATGCATTATACGCGAGATAACGAAGCTCATCAATCGGACTGTGAAAATATTTTTATTTTAGGAATCTTTTTTTTTGTTAACCTTCTTTTCATTAACTGATAGACATTATATAAATTATTTATCAAATTTTCTGTTATTTAATTGCTTGTACATTTAAGCTTTAATGTGAAATCAGAACATTTATATTTAAGCTTTGATATGGAATCAAAACATTTATATTTATTAGGTTTTTTGCGATATTGTCGATATTGTCCGATATTTGTGATATTGAATATTTTTCACGATATTGTTTGTAATGTAATTCATGTAATCAAATTTATTGAACGTTAATACGATAATGTGCCATTCTATTAACAGTGTGTGTGTGTAAATGTTTCACATATATTTTGTGAATCCAATTCATATGTACAACTGTGTTAATCAAACTTTATCACCTTTGCATTTACATTATGATATTCTTTATTGAATTAAACAATTCAATCGTAGACATATTCAACAAAATTACATTTTTCTTAAAGCCATGAAGTTAATTTTCTTAATTTCTAATGAATATCTACTTTGTGTTGTACTTAACACATTCTACGCCAATTTTAAGTGACTTGTTCACCACGGCGCATATATGATATACGATATTTTTGTTTATTATATTTGTTAAGTATATATATATATATATACATATATATATATATATATTAATATATATATAATTTAAGTATATATATATATATATATAAAATTTTATATATATAATAGTTAAAAAATTACAAAAATTACAAAAATTATTATTATAAAACAGAGAGTTTAGCAAAATCTGAGATATTTGAGCTAAAACCGCTGTTACAAATTGACTTAACCGTCAAGCGGATCAGCTGACGAAAATGGCTGCATCGAGCTTAATGTATTTTTATTGCATCATACATCATAATTATGTATTCACACGTAATCAATATCAAAAATTATTTTATAATTAAACGTTTCACTCTAAATTTTATAATGGTCTGAATGGAAAATCTAGCGTTGAAACTACCGATGATTGATGCGATACGCAAAAAGTGTGTTAATGAAATGAAACTAAAACAGTACTTTGTAACTTAAAAATAGAAAAAAAAAAGATCATTTCTTTGGAAATGTACGAACTATTCTTCTAAAAAAGAAAGAATGTTAAAACGCATATTTCCTGTAATGTAAGAATACACGCGACTATCGCAAAAATATACGAGTATATTTTGACATTGCACATTTCGCCATTCACGTAATATCAAATAGTTCGTGTGGAAAAGAGCGTACGCGCATTGTTCACATTGCGAAAATAATATATAGATTTTTATTCATTTCACGCTTCCAGTGAAATCCTCTCCGAAAGATATCCGCGAGTGCTTCGCCGTTGCCTTTCCTTTGATATACGACTTACGTACATTAAAACGTCATTCAACGCGGAAGTCCATTTTATACCATACGTCAGGTTAGCACACAACGTTTATCCTAACTGTTCTGTCTTGAGTGCCATTCGCCAACTTGTCTTTACTAATACGTCGCGCAGAGGGATGAATAGCGAGATTGCAAATTTCCTTCTGTTAAGCGGAATTTTCAACACGAATGTCCCGAAGCTTTAGTCTTAAGCTTTCGGGATTATCCGTAATAATATTAGGCACCATGAAATCCACTTGGTCCACGCGGTGCGACCAGATGCCGGCATCTTCGTCAGTTGATCCGCTTAGTCCACGGCAAGTTAACCTGTAACGACGTTTCTTTATATATCTAATGTAGATTTTGCTTTAGATATACAACACCGAACAGTGCCAATCTTTCTTCAATATTTTGTATATTTGTAATTTTCAAAATTTTTTATCGCATATGATATTTATACATTAATACGAGTAATGATTTTTTAAATAGTTTCTCGATATTTTTATGATTTCTTCTAAATTTTTATCTAATTATTTTATATAACATTGACAAAAATAAAAAAACGCATAATTTTGATGCGTATCATATTTTAATTTCTATATTTTTATTCCAATCGAAAATCAAATTTTTGATTAAAATAAGAGAGATAATATTTTATTTCTCATTCAATTTCGGATAAAATATATTTAAAAATATAACTGAAAATGATGTTTTGTAATATGAGATTTAAACATGAATACGCATATTTTTGCAAATATAAAGATCTAAATTAGCTATCTTTAAAAAGCTTAGTTGTTAATTTCTCATAAAAAATATTTTATGATATTTAAAGTTATTGATAATTTAAATATGATATTGAGAACTTCTATGCGAAAATTGCGATGGATGATTTTCGGAGAGTCCTTATGAGAAAAGAGCAGTCAGGTGCGTTCAAGTGGATATTTCAAGTGTACGAAGAAACTGAAACAGGCAATGGAGTGGAACCACTTTAAGACCCTTCGTCGAAACTTCTATCGAACGTCATAAAAGTAAAATTTTCGTTGTTGATGTTACAATATTTATGCTAACAAAAAGAGAAAACTATGAAAGATAATCTTTTCATACAACCTTTTATGCATACTGTAAATATACCTATGTGTAAATATAGGATGCACAGGCTCACATTTTGAACAATACCTATTAAGGAAGTGACAACGTGAATAAATAAGCGTAAATGAATAAGTAATAAATAAGTACAAAAATGAAAATTATGTTTTGTCTTTTTTTTACGATTTTTTTCTAAAACGAAGCTAAAACGCGAGCATATCTCTAGGATTTTTTTCCTACTTTATCAATCCCCTACACGCTCCCGAAGTTTTGATATTTAAATTCAGAACAGCTATATTTTCAAAAGATCTATATTCTACTAAAAAATTTCATCCTTCAACTGCGTCGTTAGCGTCACGCGTTCTAAATCTATCGAAATATCGGTCGACGTAATAAATCGTTGTAGAAGTTTCTTGCGCTCATAAAAGATGCATGTTATATTCTATCCTTGCATCACATACGGAAACAGTTGTCAAAATCGAGATACAGCAGATGACAAATCTATATTTAATTATTATAACGCGAAAACATTAATGCTGAAACATTAACTTTTCTCATTGGATCAATGATTTTTATGATTTATTTTTATAGGCGAATCAGTAAATAATTATGGAATAATTATAAATAATATCGCTTCTTCGTAAAATGTGACTTATACAGGATAATAGATATATCAAGTTAAAAATTTTCTCGTAAATCTATTTTAATATTTCAAATACTATGAGACATTTATTTTCATACTAAGAATTAATTTTAATTAAGACAGAAATAAATACACTTTTTTTTTCATTAATGCTCGTCAAATATTGACGATAATAAAATCGCTTTTTTTTACAGAACCATTAAAAATTGGTAGATTATCAATTTTACATTCGTTAACGAGAATTTGATGAAGTTTTTGATGCAACTAGCCAACCCTTTATGGCATTAGAGATAAAGTCTATTGTTTCGTTTAGGTACTCATTAATGAAGCCACTCAATTTCGCGGTAGAATTTGTGTAGACCTGGAAGCGTGATTATTTATTCAAGCGACGATGGTGATAGCGCTATTGTTTTTGTCGTGTGTAACAAATGGGCCGCATTGTATATCCCGCGGTACATAGTGCTCTTATATTCACCGAAATTACATTGCAAAATGGCGTGAGCTCAAATAACATTTGCCTCCTATTATATAAAAGGCCCAATTAAATGAGCATATAAAAAATTGCTGTATAACTTTTTGTTACGCGAAATATATTAAAGATGCACACGCCTATTATTTATAATTGTCCTCAATTCAATCCTCCGATTGAAATTAGAGATAATAGAATCGATATTAACAGGAACAGAATTTACAGAACAGTATCAATGCTTCGTATTAATACCTGGTTTACACGATGCGAGCTACTAGCTTGCCAGTAACTCCAGTAGTTGATCTTGCCAGTAACCTCGGTAGTTGACCTTCAAACTGGGTGGTCAGCTATTCGGCAATATTGATTCTTGTTTACACAATGTGAGCTTGCCAGTAAGCTAGTAGTATTGACTTCTGAACAAGATGATTAGTTAACTCAGCTTTGCTTATTATTGGACAGCTACTAGCAATACTGATTTATACATTTATAAAGGACTAGTAGCTGGCCTATCTCCGTAATGGGGGGAGGCCTATGGACAGTAGAATAAAAATATTTGAAGTAATTGACCAGTTATTGCCCAATTCGCATAGTTAGTAACTCAATCGATTTATTTACATGAAGTCGATAGCTGAAGTAGCCTTTAGCTACTGATCCTATTAACCCGCAGTTAACTTGAACCAATGAATCAGGTATAATCGTCTGTACAGTACAGATATAAATATTGTATTGTAAAATATTGGAAGCTATATAAAAAAATGTAAATATTTATTTTTTTGTAAATATTTTTTGTGTAAATATAATTATATCAATTATATAATTATAACATACACATGAAAAAAATGTACGAATATCAGTTGTGAGATCCTTTCTTACGCGCATTATTCTCTCAGATGCAAGATTTCGTATTTTATACAGTATTTTATACAGCATGATAATCCATCGCGGCAATCATAGTTATTGCATCGATCAGCTTTCGCGTAAACATCTTCGATATTTCTATATATTTCGCAGACCATCGTTACGACGTGCTAAATATTGATATCAGACTTATCGACAGGAAGACCATAAAGTAGTCGATATCATAATGTAGGCGCTTTCTTCTGTGATACATGATAATAATTTTATAGCGTCGAACCGCCGTCACGAAGAAGCTCTCAAGCGCACGCATCATTCAAGGCAGCAAATGTATCGGACTAAATCCAGCTCTCAAAAGGAAGACTGGGAAATTAATGTTATGATTTCTCTTCGACGAGTGTAGTGCACGATGCGAGTGTACGAGGCTCGGCAAGCTTAAACAAATGATTTATTCGAGACACTTCGGATTGCAGGCGCCTATCGGAGGTAGTACGGAATACGTTTTACTTCACTAAGGACGGAATCGGATATATATCGCAAATTATACTTACTGTGTGTAGGGCTACTATAAATATTGACCGCCAAGCACATGGCTGCACATAGCGCCAGGATATTCAATAAATTTATACGCATGAACAGCAAACAAGAAAATGACCTGGTTCTCATATGTCACAGTAAGAAATCTTGCATAAGAAACTGCATTATGTTTTACTGAAAGTATAGTTTAGTTTGAAATATGATAACTAGTTTTAATTTATATATATATATATATATATATATATATATATATATATATATATATATATACGAAAAGTAATTCTTGGTTTGCTAATGTTTTATATGTCAATATATAACTTTAAACAGTCTTAAAATATGTTTTTATATAAATGTAATTTTATATGAACTGAATGAGTTGAAATGTTAAGGGAAAGCAAATTTAATAAAATTGAAAAATGATATAAAACTTCGAAAGCTTTCGCGCGCATTTTATGAAATAAATATTGATCTTTTTACAGCTATATTTTTTTATTTAACATTTACGAAATTGCTAAAAGAATAAAAGAATTGTGCTACTAATGATGAAAATTGCTCAAATTTTTGTTCATAGTTACTCAGATGTAATAATAGAATAATCTATGAAATTTTTTATATTTTTGGTAATTGAGATGTAACACGTAATGCTAGATCAATCTTCTTCCAATACTAAATTAAAATAACATTTTTTATGATAGAGTAATATAATTAATCTTTATTCATTATATTGCAGATTTGCCGATGTTGTTAGTCAAAATTAAATATATTTAACACACACANCTCTCTCTCTCTCTCTCTCTCTCTCTCTCTCTCTCTCTCTCTCGGATAATGCCTCGGCATATTTATGCAGGCAACCATGCGAAGGCACAAACGGACCAGCCCATCTATCTTGCGGCGGATAATCCGGCTTACTGACTGAACTACCTTCTTTTTTGTACGTTTTGCAGCAAAACTTGATTGAGATATGCTACGATAATGCCGGGCTCTATTATTTCTTCCTCTTTTTTCTCCGCTTTTCATCGCCGCCTAACGGGTTTATCTTTGGACGATCTTTGTGAAGGAACGTTTGTCTTTCATCTCCCTATCGTTCATATTGATACCGCAATTTTCTTCGAAATGATCGTAGCCACAATATCTGATCAATCTAAAAAAAATCACATTGCGATTGCCCTTTTACGAAAAACATATTAGCTTAGGCAAAGTTTTCTTTCAAATTTTTAAAGTTTTCTTTTAAATTTCCACACGGTTGTGCGCACAAAAAATTTTGCAAGATATAATAATTTCATTGAAACATAATAACAATAGAAAATTTGATATCCAGATATAATGGCAGTAATACTGATCAGTAACATGAAAAATATTTTAAGCATAAACGTATAAAAACAGTAAACGTGTAAAAACAGATTAATAGCTATTGTATGATTTTTAAAAAATAAAATGAAAATTTTTGTTAAAAGCTTTAAAAGTTTCGAAATTGTACTATCAAGAGTAATATATCTAAATGTCTTTAATTGCTATTTTGTAGCAAAAACTTTGCCTATAATTTGCAGCTTTACGCGAATTGTCGGGGATCGATGTTAGTAAAACTTATCCACTTGGTAAACTCATTATCTGAGGCTTTAATTGGCTGATTTTATAGAGAAGGAAAACAACCAGAACAAAGTATAAGATTGAATGAATAGACTGTTAGATATTACAAAGAATATTCAGAAAAATACAGAAAATCATTATTTAAATCAAGTTTGATAAATATTAAAAAATGATATTGATAAAATATTCAGTTCGAAATAGTGGTGCAAAGTAATTACATAAATGTTAAATATATATTTTGTGATTATTGATTTCTCTACGTCTAAGTAAATTAAATTAATGATTTACAATTTTTTTTAAATATAAAATACCGTCATTAGTTATAACTGCGATTTTATTTCGGTCAGAGGGTGAGATGAAGGGCTACATTTTTATTATGTTCCGATATATATTCATTTTATAAAAATGAGAATTGCATCAGTTACTAATGATGAATATCATATTGTATTTTATTAATTTCTCCATAGTATCATTACAATTTGCCAATACATGCACGTATACGAAGATTGATCATCATTTTCTATCAGCGTTTTGAATTTTACATATTTTATCGCTAATCCCTGAAATCTCATTTTTCCTACAATACCTCTCTACACAATTGTAAACGGATATCATATTGTAAAGTACATGGCATGCACACATCGTTTATGCGCGCTCATTTATTTAAACAGAAATCAAACATGCATCGAGAGTGAAGCACTGTTATCGAAAGGATAGAAATCCGTTACATCGGGAAAACATCGAAATTCCGACAGCAAAGCGTGCAAAAAATTTCATGGGTCGCTCATTCAGAGAGAAATCTGCATTTTGCAGTTGCATCCGCCGATATTCCGGTTGAAACGTATCGTTTTGTCCGTCAAGGATGGTTGACGTAACATTTTGCGAAAAAGCGGCAGTGCAAGCATCTTTTTGCCGCGCTGCGAACGAGATTCCCTAATGATCGTACTTGCTGCGGCGCATTAGTTGTATTAGTACATTTGGCACGGCCGCAAAACGTATTTGATGCTAAATAATCGCGATATACCCAAAACACGGCCGCAACGGCCATACGGCATTACCATAATTCTGATAAGCAAACAGTGACACATGCAATTGACGCAATTGCCGACGCGCGTTCGCAATGGCAGGCGTCAGTTGCAAGTGTGGAACATTGTACAAAGATTTACTATTTTTCCTACATTTCAGAATTCAGCGGCAATATATTTTCGAATTAGGCCATTTAGAAAATCAATTCGTACAAGATTCGATTTCGTATTTTAAAATTCAAAATTTTATCGATATAAGGTGTGCGCTTTTTGTGTGTTTTTTTCTTTTATGTGTGTAAATTTTTGTAGATTTAATAATTTAACTGTACAAATGATTGACAGCAATTCTACATGCAAAATTGTGTCATGAATACTCGTGTAATTGAATCATTTGTATAAAATACAATGCAATGAAGTATCCGAACGATTATAACGAAACGTCCGAACATCATAACGATAATATATGCAAAAGTCTTTTCATTTAAATAGACTCAGAAGAGAGAGAGAGAGAGAGAGAGAGAGAGAGAGAGAGAGAGAGAGAGAGAGAGAAAGAGAGAGAAAAAGAAAGAAAAGAAAGATGCAGGTTTACATAACGATATTTACATAGTAAAGTTCATTCGCCTCGACAAATGACAACGTTGCGGCACATGGTTTCATGTTTTTATCGCAACTATATGTTGACCTCAAGATTCCCTCTTATGAATTTTCTTTTTTCACAATTGTATGCATTTGATATCGTGATAATTTTAGCGGAGGATATGTATCTTGGATAGTAATTGACGCAAAGTACATAACTAATGTGACTATTTGCGAGTTGGATTCGGAATAAGTAAGAATTAGCTTTAAAGCAGAAACCTTTATGTTTAAGTACGTATTTGATAAGATACGGATGGTTATCAAATTTTCTAGAAATATTAGATTTATCGGATTAGATATTATAGAAGAAAAACTTGTTATAAAGTAGACTTTATACAGACAGAATGTTTTGTTGAAGTATCTAAAAATTTAGCTGGATATAAATCTGAAAATAATTTTAGACCGTCAAAATAATTATGTGGGACTTGACAATGCAAAATGTTTTAACATTCTAGCAACCAATTTGAACATTCTATTTATTTTCTAATTTTTGGTCTAAACAAAATTATTTTCAAATTTACATCTATAGCTAAATTTTTACATATTTCAGCAAAATCATTCTTTCCATGTAGCTTTACATAGGGATGTTATTATGTATTTACGTTATTATGTATTTATTTATACATATTTAATTATTTAATGTAATATAATATAAATACAATATTTTATGGAGTCTTATATATACAGAATAAATACTTTAAATCTTCAAGGTTTTTATTATTTTTGTCATAATTTTTTTTCTCAGAAGATTGCTTCAATGCACGAAATAACGAGGCATAAATTTTATTTTTGTTAATACTCATTCACACATTGAAGAAAGTTTTTTATTAATAGTAATTATTAAATTATAAATTTAATCAATGTATTTACATTCTTAAATGTAGAGGAGTATAATTTACAACGAGATAATTCTTCTCTTCAAGCAGTTCTAATTACTCAGTCAAATGCTGGTTTTTTTCCTTATTATATACACACTTCCACAAATCCATGCGATTGAGAGAGCCTCAATTAAGCTAGTTAAGAGAGTTCACATTATGAAGTGATTAAATTTGCGGCACAATGTGCTTATTTAGAAGCCGAGAATAGAAAAAGAAAAAAGCATGCATTTAAAACATTTTTTGCGCTACTAACTCGCAAATTAAATTTACGAATATATTTAAATTTACATCTAAAATATATTTTTTCTAATCAATTAAATTTATTTAATTTCAATTGTAAAATGTTATTATTCCTCTTTGATAAAACTCTCATTATAATATATCGTGATTTCTCTATCTTAATTTTAATTAATTCTCTGGTACACAATACATTAAAAGAGTTTTGTGCTACAAAAATAAAATGTTTTGTTTAAAAAAATACGTGAAGAATATTTTGTGTAATGTTATAATATTTGTGTGAATAATATTTTTTAATTATAAAAATAATGAGAAAAGAAGATAGCATATATTAATAACAAAATGTTTCATAAATTGTCTTAATTTCTTACAGTAGGTATATAACATTAAAATGATAAAAGATCGAGAAACATAATAATATATAGGAAAATAAAACAAGAAACTTTGTTTTAAACTTGAATATGTTGTGGCGCACTGTATATCGTATCCCATTGAAACCACTTTTCGCAATAGTTTAAGTTTGCATTATCTACTACAAAACTAAACTAAGAGATTTGATATATCTGATCCAAGAAGATAGAATATTGAAAGGTATTTTATTAACATGTTAATATCATGCAATGTTAAATATCATGTAATATCATCTCGTTTATTATCTTATAATTAATTTATATATAATTGGTATTTATTTTATATGTTTTCCACAAGTTATTAAAAACTTTTCGATGAACTCGAATAAAAAATTTTGAACTGATTAAGGAGTTTGACAAATTTATTCTGACTGCATATATCTATACAATCCGACGGTTTTTGCATGATGTGTAAGAAACAATCACGAGATGTATTAATTATCTTAAAAGCGCGGCATAGTCCGCTTCATTAAGACCGTTGATTAATGCCACCGCATAAAAGGCGGCCACTGTAACGACGATGAATTAGTAAAACCTCGCGTACCGCCCATACTTTGCGCGACAAAATAATTTACTTTATAACAACAAAAATGCCAGACGGTATCACAAGGTAACCGTATTGTTAACTGCGAAACGCTCGTAGTTTTACCGGTGGTCCGCGCCAAGAAACTTGCCGTCACGTGAGTATGCATCTGTCGCCCCAGCCGCGATGCAATAAACTTTCCCTGTATGCGACGGGAATACTTTAAGTTCTCAAGTGCTTCTTCTGGGATCGCGCGCGCGGAAGTTTACACAGTCTACTTAGCGGAAAAGAAATTTCCCCCGGGTGACAGTAGGATGTAATTTCGGGACATATCTGATTAGTGCGCATCGGCCCTTCTGCTTTTTTGTCGTCAATAAGTTTCGCCGGAATTGCAATTCCTGGAATTTCTCGATTATACTCAAGTTTCCACGTTTACGACAAACGAGATGGTTGCTGCACTTGTTCTGAGTTGTTTCTGAGGTAATCCTCTCGCGAACAAACTTTGCACATAAAATTTATGGATATAAAGCATGAAGATCTTGTTCAATAAAACGCAAAATAAAGTGAGAATTTATAAAAAATCAAGTTTAGTTAACTCTTGACTTGAGAAAAAGAAAAATAATCATAACACAAGAAAAAAAGAAATATATAAAATATTATATACATATTTTATACACACACACGCGCGCGCGCGCACACACGCACGCACGCACGCACGCGCGCGCACACACACACACACACACACACACACACACACACACACACACACACACATATATAAATTCGTGAATAAAATTTTATTAAATTTTTTCGAGCTTGTTATGATATGTATAAGAATGAAATGTAATGTGTTAAGAAAGTAAATTCTCTTTGATATATTCCATATGTGACAAAAGTATAATATAATGTAATTAATTTAAAAACTATCACATCAACCTAATTTTATTATTGTCTTGTTGCGTATGATGGATAAATATACACGGTTGACCATTTTAATCGATCCACCTAAATATCTCTGTAGGTAAGCCACCTACAGAACATGGTTCGGACAAAAATTGTCGAGGATAATGGGGGCCATTCACCTGTACTACTGACATTGACTTTCAAGTAGATTTTCAAGGTCATTTGAAGGTCAAATTAGTTTTTTTTAATAAAAACCCCTATTTTTGACACCTTGACAAGATCACCGCAGTAAACTACGCTATACCATCTCGAACGTAAAATTTCCCGTTCTTTCCGAATCCTGTGTCAAAAATAGGGGTTTCTATTAAAAAAAATTAATTTGACCTTCAAATAACCTTGAAAATCGACCTGAAGGTCAAGGTCAGTAGTACAGGTGGATGGCCCCCATTGTCCTCGACAATTTTTGTCCGAATCATGTTTCTGTAGGTGGCTTACCTACAGAGATATTTGGGTGGATCGATTAAAATGGCCCACCGTGTATAATTAAATTCCACACATTTCACATTTCAAACAATGTTATGATGTTCAAGGAGTGCCTTTTCAAGATAAATTAGTAATTATTACGACAAACTAATTAACTTAAGAAATTATGTAATCATCTTATCATTGATATTACGCGCATTTAAAAGTATTATTTTATTTTATCCAACACGCAAAGTCTGATAAAAACTCTGATGTAAGAGCATTACGTTTCATTAAATCGCGCACAGAAAGGTTTTGCTGAAGATTCTAAAAATTTAGTTACATACAGATCTAAAAATAATTTTAAGAAATTATCAAAATAATTATGTAGGTCATTCAAACTGATTGCTAGAATAACAAATTTTTTACAGCATTGCTCATGCTTGTATTTCCTATATAATTATTTTGATGGTCTAACAAAATTATTTTCAGATCTGCAGCTAGCTAAATTTTTAATTAATTTTTAACAAAATTATTTTTTTTGTGCACGAATATAATTGAGATAAACAATGAAAACATGATTATACAAATTTAATTTAATATTGCGCAAAATGTGTTTTTTTACGTGTTATAAATTAATTATAATTAAAAACAAATAATAATTTTTATTATTTCATAATTGCTTCGTCTCTCGATGCTTCTCCCAAACTACCTTTCTCTCTTAGATTTGTATATTGCACTTGATCGATTGTTGTTCAATATTTGACTTCCGAAAATATCATTAATTAGAGTCGCGCTTACTAATCACCAATAAAATAATTGCACAGCTTTTGTGCTTGGCACTCCCGATGCGACGTTAATTGCACGCGACGTTTATTTTATGATTATGATGGAAGAATAACGCAGAAAAAATACGAACTTCTATAAATCGCTCGATACGAACCGCTTGGAATCTCACAAATTAGCGTAATGAAATTTAAAAACATAAACAATGCATATCAGCCATTTTTATCACATTATTGACAAATATTAGATTAAGATTTTAATTGCAAATCATAAACGATGTATATCAATTATTTTTATCACGTTGATAAAATATTAGATTAAGATTTTAATTGCAAATACATTTGTTAATCAAACGTAGCGTGACATCGTTCGATTTGATTTGTTTCATATTCAATGTTTTCTTTACGATTAAAAAATTCAAGAATATATTAATAATATATTAATAATTAATGATATATATCGCGCCATTATACAACGCAATAAATAAGAACATAATTGCAGCATTTTAAGCGTTAAAGAGATTATTATTTATGTATAAAAATCCTAATAAAATAATAATTTATAATTTTTATTTCTCTTATAAAATATACTATGTTTTATCCATTTAAATATAAAATAATTTTTTTTGTAACTATGTTGAATTCTGTCACATTATTTATGATGTAAAAATAATTTGAAAGAATAATTCTCGCAAAGATAATAATTTTTTAGTTGAAATATATTGTGAACTCGATAGAGAATTTTGAAATTTTGCTGAACAAGCAACGGAGAATCTTTATGTGCTCCATAGAAAAAACTGCAATTTAGAAAGTCAAGAAGAGATTGATAACATAAGGTATGTCAGAAGAAAGTAGAAGAGTATAAAACGTAATGTTAACTGCGAAAACTCGATTGAAAGCAACCTACGATACAACATAAAATGCGACGTGAATTGTACGAGTCTTTCTTTGCTGTAACTTTAAAGTGTTTCGCAGACCAGAAGAGAATAAACTCACATATTTGTGTTATATGTTCCGCTCCGATAGTACAAGGATTTTGTCGCATTTACACTTCCTCGTGTGCGAGAACTTTTGGCCACTTGAAAAGTTTCTTTTCCCCTTGTGTACGATCTCTTCGTCGATTTCTCTCGCTTGAGAATAGTTCGCAACTGATAAGTTATTATACGCGTAATCCATTCATTAAAATTAATCTATAGGCTGCAATATATGGATTATATTGCATAATCTTTGTTTTATTTTTTATAAAAGCATAATTTATTTAGAACGTTTTCATATAATGTATTAAGTTGTAGTCAATATATTATTTCAATTATTTTGTTGGAATCTTAAAAATAATGAGCAATGCTGCAAAAAATTTTAATATTCTAGCAATTGATTTGAGCGTTTTACATAATTATTTTGTTAGTTTAGTTACTTTTCTGATCTATCCAGCTCAAATTTTAGATCTTTTAGCACCATTCTTTCTATATAGTGATATTTATATGTATATTTGCATTTCAAATTTATTGAAATGATATGTAATCAATTTGATGATCATATTTAATATTTATTATATTTAATATTTATATATTTATTTTATTCATTGATTTATATGTATTTATTTATACATATATATATCTATATATGTGTAATAAATGTAATTATTACAATTATTAATTAAATTTATAATTGTTACTATAATTATTAATTAAAATTTATAATTATTAATTAAAATTTATAATTATTAATTAAAATTTTATATTACATATTTTCTTTATTAACATTTTATTTTTTTATAGAGCAAATTCTTTTAGAAATAACTTTTTTTAAATTATAAACCA
The DNA here is from genome assembly GCA_037157785.1 of Cephalotes varians. Taxonomy (NCBI): domain Eukaryota; kingdom Metazoa; phylum Arthropoda; class Insecta; order Hymenoptera; family Formicidae; genus Cephalotes; species Cephalotes varians. Next base: position 880,747 of record JANQDE010000072.1, read on the forward strand.
AATAAATATTTCTTACGTTTCAGATTTAATTATAATTTAATGAATTTGGGAGGCAGGAGTCTAAAGATGTAAATTCTTGTAATAAGTTGTCGCACAGTATTTGGTAGTAAATCTTTTATGATCCTCGAAGCAAGTCACCCATTCTATGAAAAGAAATTAAAGCGACGTACCTTGTAGTTCGTGAAACTGAGGACGAATCCGTAAAAATATTCGGAAGTGATGCGCTCATTTTTCACTGGATGTTTTTGTCTTCAACCGAGTAGCCGTCAACGCGCGTTCGTCGCTCTGTAGAAAAGCAGCCATAACTCTTCCCTAACAGATTCCTGAAATACTCCGGCACTCGTGCGGAAGAAAGGGAACGACAAACAATAATTTATATTTTTCGCAAACGAGATTGAGACTGGAACTAAAATTATCGATCGGTATCTATTGGCTTTGGAACGAATGTTCATCACGTTTCCATGTTATAAACGAGAAAAAGCTATTGCGTGAAACAAGAGGAATTTTTTCTTGCATGAAAAATAGAAGAAAAAGACAATCTACTATAAATTCAAGATTTGATTATTCCTAATATCGCGCCATGTATGTACATACAAAATTGTAATTGAAGAATATGAATCTACGGTAGGAATAAGATCTGATTCGTGATTGTTCGCGCACGTTTCTAGAATGCGAAAGATTTGAAGCAAGAGACATGAAGTAACGTATGGAATATAATATGAAATATATAATATATAAATATAATATAAAATATATAATATAAAATAATTTCCATTAATATTAAAAAAATTTGGCTAAATATACAGATACAAACATATTTTTCTATATTAATAAATGAAGGAAAGAAGACACTTTTTAAATGGAAAAAAGAAGAAAATTTTTATTGTGTAATAATAAGATAGTTTCAATTTACAGCTATAGTTCTGTTAAAATACTCGCACAAATTCAAAAAATTGCATTTTGCTTAGTATTTTATTATCATGCATATTCGATCGTGCATCGCTCATGCATCGAATATGTGTGCAGGAAAACACATCTATTGCATTTATTAAAAAAATATGTTCAATTTATTTCCGATATCATCTTACAACGAGAAACATTAAATGAAAACTGTTCATGTAAAGTGGTCTCCATGTTTGCTTGGTGTATTTTGTATCTCAAATAAACAGTAAAATAAATATCAATTATATTTTAATCGTAATGTGACGATTTTTCACAAGCGATTTCAATTTGTACGAATGACAACAGAAATTTTTACTTTGAAAAAGATCGATGAAATCATGAAAAAAACTAAGACTCGGATGCTCGTAGCAGACCGAAAAAAGATCGAAAATTACGTTTCTATTTTACGGCGGATACTGGCTTTGAGCCCGCAGTCTCAGGAAATGTCCTTCCACTTGCTTGTTTTGGATGCCGATTTCCGATGTTCACGAATTCCTTTCCAAACGAGAAAAATAGAGGATGTGAACCACACGAAGCTCAAAATGAGAACGTTTCCGCAAATTCGCTCTGCATGTTATTTCATCCTGTATTAAACACATTCAACGGTTGTCTCGCAATCGTATGATTACACGAGAAAATAACATTCCATGGATTACACTGTTTTGCGACTGACCGAAGTTTCAAAATAATGGCAGCTGTAAGCTGCATCTCTAATGGACATTTCTCTTCATATCCTACAAATACTCGAGTGATAAATATCACTTTTTTTATTTACATGTACGAGAGGTGTTTGAAAAGTTTTGTGAATAAATAGATAACGCTGGGGAGAAAAATTATTTACATGATCTTGTTACTGTTACCATCTTCTATAATATTACCGGAAAAATTTTACTTCATTCTGACAAGTTGTTTTATTTTGGCGATAGTGAGAGTAAAAGTTGTTTTGATACTTTTAAAAAATCGAAAAGTTAGTTAGATGTTATCAAATATGTTAAAAAATAAAAAAAGATGTGCCAGTCTAGAAATTTTTGCATATTTTTGCATAAAAGGAAAGGGAAGCGCAGTGGCTCGAAATTGAAAAACGAAACTGAAGAGAGAGGTCGGGCCTAAGTTGCGACATTCTTTCTTTAAGCAGGCACACCAGAGAAAAATCGATTAATTATAAATATGCAAAATAATAAACTCGAAGTGTATCCGCATAAAAAATTTCTCTGATGATATTATAAAAGACGGCGCAACAAAATCACGCAAGTAATTTTTCTTTCCAGCGTTATCTATGTATTTATTCGCAAAACTTTTTAAACAGCCCTCATATATCTCAGTATTATCTTAGTGATTTTAATTTTTTTATTTTTATGATCCTACATATTCCAGCGCAAAACTATGAGCACAAAATGTGGAAACACATCAGAAAACTCGTATTTTGTAATAAAAAGAAGATTAAATATACAAATAAAAAATAACGAGAGAAAATAATGGCTGTTGATTCAGATATTACCCAATGTTTGTTTTTGTTAAACATGTGTGTTTTTTTTGGGAGAGTACTTGTTGTTCATAATTATATATTTACTTTCGATCACGTAGTAATGTAATTTGATTATTTCTGTGGCCGAGATCCTTTCAGAAATTTATCGAAGCGTATTTTCACAAAAATTTAAGCTTCGTAAGCAACGTAAACATGTCGTGCATTATTGTCGGTTCTTCGAGCTTCACCGAGTTTACTGCCGAGTAATAGACGTTCAATCATTATTGCGACAATGGATGAAAATACGATTTGAATACAGTTTTTTTTTCATTACGGCTAGAAAGCAGATAATGGAACGATGTTTATTCTTCTAAACTAAAGAGAAAATTTTTGAATAAAATATATAAATATAAAATATTAGAATCCCAAATAATACGCAGTTGTTAACATTGTTAGAGTCACATTGCAACATATTCGTTACGGTAAAAGTAACTTATTTTAGACACAGAAGATTGTAAAAAGTTTGCAGCGTGTGGATGAATCTCTTGTTGAAGACGAGATAGCGGGATGTGTATCACCTAGTCATAAATTCGCACCGCATTCGTTCATCCGCGCTTTCAACATGTCGCGTACTGGCCGTGAACTCAGGAAAGATTTATTCAGTAAGTGATTTAGAGACAGACCCGTTTGTGAACCGATCAGGGAGATTGACCGACCTGGTCAATGCGCTGGCGGCGCATTGCGTTGATAAAAGAAGCGGAGCTCAGGGAATTGGGATTGGACGAGAAATCGTGTTCGACGCCCAAGGAAAATATCGTGGGAGAAAATATCGTCCGCAAGGAAATATCGCTGTTCCGAAGAACCGACGTTATTCTTATTACATGCCACCATATAAATTTTGGTCGATATTACTTTTGTAACTTCGTGAAAACCGGCCAGCCGCTGAAGTATTGATCGAGCGTAGTCACTGTAGAATAAAATTGAGCTGATTTAAATAATTTGACTACTTGATACAAACATTTTTAGATAGATACATCATGTGTTATATATAGATATATTATAAAACAATTATTATTGCAGCAATACAATATAAGGCGATATTATTGCAATTATATTGCAATAATAAGCAATATATTGCATTAATATCATTATCTGCATATGTTTCTAAATGATTTAATCGATTAAGTTTATGACAAAATGTAAAATATATTTTTTTAAGTAATAGTTATAAATAATAATTTTAATTTTAAAGATTCTGTACAACTTTTTTGAAAAAATTAGATGAGATCTCTCTAAGTTTTTAAACGCATCTAAAACATTTTGCATATAGAACAATACATGTGATATTTACAATTATTCTCTGCAATAAATGCACAAAATATTTGTGTTGAAATATGGCAATGTCGCTCTCGAATTTTGCCAACAGAAGCATAAAATGACTATCGCCGTAGCTGTTGTGCCAAGATTTTAAAGGCGATTGCAGCGCGAATCACTGTTAGCGAAATGTGTTTTGTATCGGTGAAGATCGTTAGAACTTCAGGAGAGGGAGGAATGACAATAAATCTTACTCGTACATGTGACGTTTATGCCAGCAAATGGAAGATGTAAAGTACAAAAAGTAATAACTGTAAATCAAAAACTTTATTTGTCAAAGATTTTATGAAAACATATATAAAATAGTTGATTCGATAATTCAGCATAGTTGTCAATTAAATGCAAAACAAAAGATTATTTAAATAAATAACGATTAAAATATTTCTTATTTAAATAAATAACGATTAAAAGAGATTTTTTTCTATTTACATTTCACGTTCTCCGACACATAAATTATATATGTGCATTTAACATTGATTGATTTTATTGAGCATTGATTTTATAATGGTCTAATAATGCACTTGTTATATGTCATCATTCTTTTCCTTTTACTTTTTTTCTTGCTAATGGATAGCTCTTTGATGGCTCACTCGGCGGAATGCTTTTTGCTACTCGATAAAAAGTAAAAGGAATAGCATAGCATAGCTGTATTTCCAAGTATTGTAACTAACTTCCAGAGTCGCATAATAAATCTAGAAGAAAGAGTATCATCGCTAGATGTGCCTTCACAATGATTTTTATCTTTAGTAAGTTTTCTTGTATAGAAATTGGAAAAAATATCTGTCTCTGTGCCATAAAGCAATTCATTAATTTGATTATTACACATAAATTTTTCTATTTTTTGCAGGAAGACAGCGAAAAGTAAAATTAAGGTAGCAATTAAGGGAGAATGTACATATAATGAAAGAAGAAGTATTGAGTGACATAGAATTTCATGGAGAGAACGGAAAAGGTTTTTATGAAAGGATTGTTATAAAAGGAATCTGTCAAAATGGAAAGAAACTATGAAATCAATTGGAAATGCGTACAATACGTTTTTCGGGTCGTCAACCTAACAAACAAACGCTAACTCTATTACAGGACAAAGGGCCCGCATCGAGTGATCTCGTTTTACGGTAAACGTGAAGTAGAAATACGGGTCGATGAGCCATAGACCGTGTGAGCACAATTTTATGTCAACGATCCCCTTCAGGATGAAGAAGTGAATGTTCCCTTTAATAGAAAGTCGATTTAATAGATTTAATAGACGTAAGGAAAAAATACTAGATATTATCTTGGAAAATTATCGATAATATAGCGAAATTACGAGCAGTCTTTGCGAGATAAAGCCATACTTCACAATGGAGGCGTAAAGTTTTAGCAAGATTAAAAAAAAGAACAAACAATCCAAAAAGAAAATTTTTTTTGCGGGAAAAAAATCACAATTAATCTTTATTTGAAAACTTTACTTTAAATTTTTGTTCGTTCCTTCTATAATTTTCTCCTTACGAAGGAACGTCCTTTCAATACAATTTTCAATCGCTGAACATTTACGATTTTATGAAAGCAAGGTACATCACAGTTTTCTTTACTTTTAAAATAGAAGTTGATTTACGGGATTCTACCTTTTGGCCATAAAGGTGAAGATGTACCTACCGTTATCGCGTTTTCGATTCTATGGTGGAAGCATGGATGTGCGGATTGTTTCTTTCTTTTTTGCGAAAACAATATCCAAGGGGATCCGTAACTGAGACCAGAGAAAATGGAATTCTTTGTGGGTTTTCCATTCCGAGTATATGGAACTATGGAGGGTTATACAAGTAATGGTATTTTGCAATATACACGAACGCGCGATGTAAATACGTATACGTTCTCGAGGAGAGATGCAGATGGATAGAGATATTACATACTTACATGAAGACGTCGCACGCTACGCGCACAACGGTATTTTACCTTTGTGTTTTCTTTAAATAAAAATATTCAGACTATTTAAATATTTAGAAATATTTAAATATTTAGAAATATTTAAATATTTTAATTATAATATTTAGGCATACACAACATACATAATTATTCCAGATATTAAAACGATGAAAGATGCATTATATCCGTTATATTTTATCATTGTAAGTTGCGAAACGTATATTAAACACGCTTAATATTGTAATTCATTAAAAATCTGTAATTTATGAAGTTGATTTGAATTTAATATATGCTATCCCTTACACGGAAAGAAATTTTTTCCAGCATTGCTCATTATTTTTAAAGTTCCAATAAAATTATTTTGATGGTCCAACAAAATCATTTTGAGATTTGTAGCAGCAAAATTTTAAATTTCTTCTTACAAAATTTTTTTTCTATGTATAATTTCTTATAATCTTTTTTCATACAATGCAATTGCAATGCAAGAATCATTCACAGAAAGAATGATTTTTCTGAAATATCTAAAAATTTTGGTAAAACTGCATAAAAGGGGAGCAGCTTCCGATGACTTTGAGCTTGGCATATATTGTCAAGGTCGTGGCCCCGAGTAAGGTTCCGAAGGTTTTATCCGGCGGACATTGTTCGCAAAAAAGTTATGTACTGAAACTCTTTTACCAATTATTAGAAAATTTGTCGCACCTGGTAGTATTATTTATACAGATAAATGGCGTGCCTACGATGTTTTGAGTGATGAAAACTATAGACATTTTTCTGTGAATTATTCAAGAAACTTTGTAGATCCACAAACTGGCGTTCATACTCAAAATATCGAAAGGTTATGGAGAGAAATGCGATCGAATATTCCACGATACGGTACGCGAGATTACCATTATATACATTACCTTTCCGAATTTTTATTTAAAAAATTATACAATTACAATGAACGGATAGATGCTTTCTTTAAAATTATGAGTATTATGTATCCATTAAATAGTTCAAGTATTAATTAAATGTATGACAACATGTACATTTTTTTTRTGTTGTAAGCGTATAGGCAGGAGGGGGCTGCGCCCCCCCGCAGGTGGAGGGGCTTCGCCCCTCCTCCCTGCTCCCCCCCTCGAGAAAAAATAGGTATGTACGTATCACGTAAATACTATTAACATGAAGTGACATGTAATCGGAAATCATTGCCTATTTTTTCTCGAGGGGGGAGCAGGCAGGAGGGGCGAAGCCCCTCCACCTGCGGGGTGGCGCAGCCCCCCCTGCCTATACGCTTACAACACAAAAAAAATGTACATGTTGTCGGAAAAAAAAATTTGTTTATGAAACTTTTTTTGTTCATAACTTTTTTGCGAACAATGTCCGCCGGATAAAACCTTCGGAACCTTACTCGGGGCCACGACCTTGACAATATACGCCAAGCTCAAGGTCATCGGAAGCTGCTCCCCTTTTATGCAGTTTTATCGCAGAAAATTTTGATATTTTAACAACATCAGTTTGAACGTCTTAAATAATTATTTTGATAGTTCAATAAAATTATTTTCAGATTTGTATCTAGCTAAATTTTTAAATATTTCAGCAAAACCATTCTTACGAGTCTGAAATTGCAATTAAATTTAAAATTATTATAATTTTTCTTCTGCTTGCAATCTCAAAATGTTTGATAACGGATGTTCCGCGATTAAATCTTAACTGAAAAGCAAAATTATCATTTTTGCGCTTCACAATTTTAGTTTGAAGAAATCAGATAATATTGACTGTTTGCATATGGATTGAAATACTTCAAATATAAGTTATTCCGTGACGTGAGAACTCTTCTTTTCTGAAAGCTTCCTCATACATTTTGCTTTCCGCAACGCAAAAAATAGATTCTGTTTTATACTATGCTATAAGAATTAAAATTAGAAATAGTCATAATCTTATATGATCACAATACACAATATATACATATATGCAGACACAGATGTACGCTATTATTTTTAATATTTTTAAGAATATTCGCAACAGTATATCAATGGCATTAATTAATTTCAAATTCGATATGATAGAGTAATGAATTTGTGATATTTTTCAAGCAATTACTCTATGTGATAAGTAATTTTTTGTTTTATTTAATATTTGATTAATTTTTTTTAATTATAGTTTTTACATCTGATATTTGACGAGCATATACAATTGCTTTTATTTTATTATCTTCTTTGTTATTTTATTAAATTCCCTTTGCCTGTCGAATATCGTCCAGACTACAAAAATTTTTAATCTCACGAATGAATTTGTATTTCACGCAAAATGAAGTTAATTTAGATTCAAGTTATTTCGAAGAGACCGCCCGAAATGTTGCACATTATAAAATATAAATAACCATCATAGATTTTTTTCATAACTTCGAGCACTACTTGTACTACGTTACCTTAGAAAATTCAAAATATCTTAAAATTAAAATATCGTAAAATGGCGCGAAAAGAATCATTTCAAAAATGTTTATAACAATGATTTTATTTGATAAGTACACTGTAAGACTTTAAAATAATATATAATAATGAGAAATCATAAAAAATATATAAAAATGATATGCATGTATAATTAGTAATATTAATAAATAATAGACAAAAATATTTACATCAAATCTATCTTTTTAATTTACATTATATATCATTATGTTGCTAGTCATGATTGCGAGCAAAAAAATGTTCGTTTCGCACGAAATGCGCATAATGCGGCCATGACGCATTTTCCAGATGAGATGGACAACATGGATTTCCTTGAAGAAAAAGTGATGATGTAAACAGCGCGATGAATGTCTTGAGTGAAAAAAAGATTATCACGGGTGCACTGCAATATTCTCGTACGCGAGACGAAAAGGAACGTGAGAAAGATGGTGCGAGGGTAGAAAAACAAGAAGCTACAAAATTGTTTGCCGAGCAACGGAAGGCCAGATAGCCGAGCGGGTGAGAGAACGAGACACCTAGCAAGCGAGGATCTGATTTACTCGCTGCAGGTGGATGTAGATTTCCGACGTTCCTGCTTTTAGAAACCCGACGCCTCCGGAACATGGCATCGTAGGAAATTCTCGAAATTCAACGATGCAACTTCGGCAAACGGTTTGTCGAAATTTCTCAATGCATAATAAACATATACTTGTCATAAAAAACAAGATGTAATTATAAGCTTGTTCATTCAATAAAAAATTTATCAACAGTTATCAACGTCTTATTGATAAATTGCACAAAAATAAAAAAGCAAGTCAAATTTTTAAAATAAATTTCTTTTGAAATTTGTTCGTAGTTTAATTGTTTTATAATGAAGATTTAACATGCTACATTGAATCTAGTAATCAATCTAATTTTAAATCAATTAAAACCATCCAATATCATCATTCAAAAATGCTTCACGATTGATTTAAAATTATCAAGATATTTATTTACAAGATTTGTTTATACAAATTTACAAGTACAAAACATTAAATATCTTGGTCTTGTGGAGTTTATGGATGCAACATGAAGCAGGCGATTTCACGCTTTACTGCAAGCTCTACTTTGAATAACAGTAACTGGAGAAGACTATTACGTTCCGATTCTGTCTTTAGGAAATGAGTGGTAAATGGAGCGAATGAATTTTGACCTTATCCGTGCGCGATTACTCTTGAAGAGCCGCTCAGCCTTTATCTCGAGTCTAGAAACCGATAATGTCGGAATGCATAAAGCCTGTTGTTTATGAGCCGCAAAGCAATCGTAAGAAAGTAATCGGCGCAGAAACTTTGATTTAATAAATATCGGATGCATTTGAGAGGAATAAGTTTGCGAAAGTGATTGAAACAATAAAAAATAATTTACATTCTCTTTCTTCCATTAAATTTATATTACTAGATAAATTTATATAGTAATTTTATCTATTGAGTCATCCCATAAATAATGCGGTTTTTTCAATTGCGTGAAGTAAATGTAAGAGGGTGAGAGAATAAACTACCTGCAACTTGCTATAAAAGTAAATAGTAAATTTACCTTGTTCTTATTCTTAGTGCAAGTTTTGAAGAGTGTAGTTCGATTAACAGTTATTTTTTCAAAGTTATAATGGAAGTGACAAAGGAGCATATTTTGCTTTATAAGTTCAATAGAGGCAACAACGCAACGGAAAGTGCGAGGAATATTCAAGCAATATATGGGGATCAGACAATAAGCGTAAGCCAGTGTCAACGATAGTTCCAGAAATTCCGAACCGGAAACTACTACCTAAAACGAGCCTCCTGCAAAGATCTGTAAAGCTCGATGAGGATATCCTGCAAACCCTGGTGGAACAAAATCCCATCGTAACTGTTGAGGAACTAGCCGAGAAGCTTGGATTTGGTCATTGATCGACACCTCCGATATTTAGTTCATGCAATTAAAAAAAACCGCATTATTTATGGGATCACCCAATATAAAAGAGTGTATATATTTTTTTATTATTTCAGGTAACACAACATTAAATTACTGGAAAATTTTATTATTATGTATTATTATTTTGCATGAATTATTTGTATGTATTACTAAGTAAAATATAGTAATTAAATTTTACTCAAGCACTTATAAATTATTCTAAATTTGTTATACTTGGTATTTTGAGAAGTATCGTTTAGTAAATTCTTTAAAAATATCAAAACCGAAGTACTGGATAAAAGCACTCCAGAAACTTAGCTTATCACGCTCTGAAATCGCACGATAAAGGGAGAACCTCCTGTAGGACATCATCTTAAAAATTTGTGAGCAAGTCCCTCAGACACGACGAGAGCTTTTTCCAGTAAAATAGAGGACTTAGCCACCGAGATGCAATGGGTGGTGCAGTCACATAAGGTTATCAAGTTTTAGCCTGAGGAGAGAAAGCACGCTGTATCGATCTCATAAAAGGAAAAAAGAACGCTTTAAAGTCTTATATTGAGATGCCCTTATCTGAATGTTGCACAAAATGCAATACCATATAGATAGTCGCCTTGCTTTCCAAGACAGAATATGCGACAAAGAGATGATATGCACGAAATAGTATTTCTCTTTTGCAGAGTATTATTCCATTATTATGTGAATGAATGCAATTTAGATTCTTATTGTATATTTAGCAATCAAGAAGCATCTGTCTGAATCTCATTTAGCATTTATATTAATATATTATTTATTATTAATATTATTTATATTAAAAAAAATAATGATTAATTATAAAATAAAATGTCACGTATGAGTTTTTGTTTTCAAAAGATTACTTGACATAAAATATATAATTAAAGATTTTAAATATATTAATTATCATAAGATTTTTAATTATTTTTTTAGAAAAACTTAAAATATATAATCTAGATATAGTTTATAACAAGAGCATGAAAGTCAAGCTGGGTAAAAATGTTTGAAACTTTTCAAAAATCATGACGTGAACAACAACTATCAAATTATTAAGATGTGTCTTGTTTGTTTAAAAAAACGTAGGAATTTCATCTCGCACTTTCAACGGCATATGGTTTCGAGATAATGAGTTGTCTGTTTTTAAAGAAACTTGATCCTGCTGTTATTTTACTAGCTATTTTTTATAATTTTTACACATTGACTTTGGACATATTGATACTTATGACTTTAATTGCGAATAATTTTTTAATTTGCACTTGACTACGTTTTTTTAAACAAACGAAGGCACATTTTAACAATTTGACAGGTTGTTCATATCACGAATTTTGAAAAGTTTCAAGAATGACGATTAAAACTATTGGCTTATAAAAAGACCTACTTTTTCATCACATTATTATATAATCAAATATATAATCATATATTGTATAATCAGACAGAAATTACAAGTGGTTGCAAAATTGTAAATTTATGCGAGAAGTTGTGCGTTAGATTAGATTATATAGATAAAATTCAAATTTATAACAAATGACACTGAAGATGGTCTGATTTGAGGTTGAAATGTTTATTATTTTTTTAAGATAATTATGATATAAATATATTAGCATCATCACTCAGCTTGGCTCTTTTTATGACTATATTTATTTATTTAAAGCCTATTGTTATTTTTGTATTAAAATAAACTATTATTATAATATTATTATAATAACTAAGAATAGATTGATAATTAATTTTTTAAAAATACGCGCGCCCTAGCATGCGTTCTCATCATCATCGGTTGTTGCGAAGAATATCACCACATGCCTCAGTGGTCGAGAAGATAAGACGCTCGCCCCGGAAAGTCGAGAGGTTCCAGGTTCGATCCCTGGCTGAGGTGTTATTTTTCGCAACAAATTCTTTACAATATTCGGAGGGAATAAGGGATGCTTGTTAGCATCGTTGTTATTAAATTGATTATCAATTTAATATTGTGATTTACTATCCTTGTTCATCTTAAGACTGTGTTTTAGAGACCGAAAAGTTAATTCGGCGCGCAGTTGAACTTGAGATATGTATACAAATTCACACAAGAAATTTCAGCACGAAGACCTAGCTTTGACCGTTAGCGCTTTAGTTATTAATTATTATTATAATATTTTTATGGATGTTTCTGCAATGATCTGTGTAACAAGCGAGAGAGGAGCAAACAGTTTCTATATAAAAGAAACAGGCCAGTATTGCCTCACTCGTTAAATCAAGGCGAATCACTTTATTGCGAATCAAGTTGTCTGCAGTTTTATGCAGACGAGCGACAACGTTAAATCTCGTTAGTTACCTAGCGTTGGAAGTTAAAAAAGAGAACGAAAGTTAAAAAGGCGCATACAAGAATTCATTCATTATCAAGGACGGAATTTGAACCAATTTAGTTGTCCATCTTCCTGCGTGCTAATCATCGTTATTCTATTTAATCGTGTTAAAATATGGAATCGACTATTTTCGAGAAAAATACGTTTTTTCTCTATTCAACCATATTCGCTGCGATTAATTGGATTATATTATGTTGACTGAAAATTACGATAAAAAATTTACGTTAAACTTCCGAGTTACGAACTCGTTAATAGGCTTTTGTTAACGGCGTGTGAAATATCAGTATTGCTTTTAATTACTGACTTTGCAATTTCAACAACTTATTCGATGTTATTCTGTATCAAAAAGGTTAAATTGAAATATATCATTCATACGAAAATTTTTAACTCGACTATTACAAGGAAACGTTTTGAAAGGTATTTCTGTCTTCAAAATTAATGGTATGCTTAATTATTTGGTATCGTTACTGTTTTAGTTACTGGAGCATCCACGGGAGAGGCTGAGGACCCGCGGTGGAGCACGTACAGCGCTCGAAAAACTAGTCGATCCTCGTTGCCACGATCCTGGCCGTCCTCGAGTCTAGAGCATGCCGCAAGGGAGACTAGACCCTCGAATGGCAAGCTCCCAGAAACTAGCTCGTGGAGCGTAGACAGATCGAGTCCTGGAACACGATCGGATCTAAGTTTCTTAGGGACGGTGGTCGAGAGGTCCGAAGAAGACGAGGACGAGAGGAGAATGTCGTCGCCGGGGGGCAATGACATTGAGGACGCAAAAATCACAAGCCATAATCCGTCCATCTCCTCCAGGAGCAACGAAACGAGCCAGACGGATCCGTCCAATCGGATTTCCATCGAGCCATCGTCCTCGCAGTCGCCGACGATTGGCTATCACCTCATGAGGACCTCGCCGCCTTCTAGAAGCTCCTACGTAATTCGTACCAAATCTCATAGCTAGTAATAGATTATTTGGAAATTTAGTCATGATTAAAGTTGCAGATGTCTCGAATATTCAAAATAATAGGTCTCAAGACTAGTAGTTAGATTTCCTCGCATATTTCTATTCTTTTCTTATTTTACAATTTGATTTGTTATTAATTCTTAAAATAAAACTGTAACTGTAAAATCACAATAATCGGGACTATAAATTATTTAAATTATTCCAAATAAATAGAATTACGAATTAAAAGTTCATAAAAGTATCTATACTGATTTATAAATTAATAAATTTCTGCAAAAACTAGATAAATCTCTTCAAACTTACAAACAAATTAAACATTAAACAAAATATCAATAAATAATAGTATAGATTTCTCTGTACGATTCCTTTCATCGATATCGATATCTCTTGCAACAACATAATAATCGTGATTACTCAGCACCAATTCCAATATCTAATGCGAGAGATAACTATAATTTAGCGCAATACTGTTGCAATACCAGTTGCTCAAAGCGGAATTGGGCTTCCATTTAATTAACGGCTTGATATCTTGGATTAAAGGCTTATAATTCATTGATCCTATAAATTTCCAGTCTTGCGTAGCTCAAATTAAAGCGACGCACAACGATAAAAGTCGCGAAGAGAGTTTTACCGTATTAAACTTGCTTATGTGAACATCTTCACTCGTCTCATAATTTTTCAAAACGCCATTGCATGAATTATAAATATTGTATATTATTTTACACATGATGGCACTCGCATATAAATTCAAATATGACTTTACAATGTGTACAGATAGTGCCAACGCCTGAGACACGACTATCATTTGAGACGCTGTCGCGCGGGAACTTACGATGGAAAAATACGTTGATGACGTCCACGAAAGACATCGCCATGCTACGACGTCACATGAGACACGTCCCGGACATCTGCGATAAGTTTCAAGTCGGGGATCTGGCAAAGAGGGAATTTTATAGTCCAAATTATCCCGATCCATATCCGAATTTGACGGATTGTGTTCGAGTTTTGGAAGGTAAGTCGCTTTTTTATAATAAAAGCAATAGAATTTGAGCTAAAAAATACAAATCGTCGATATTTTGTCAATTTTTGAATATACCGAATAAAATGTGACCTTATAGTTTTGTAATAGTAAATAATGTTTAAGAAAAAAAACAACGTTAAAATCTTATATAATTATCCTTATACAATTATAATGAATATTTATATACATAATTATAACAAATATTTTGTGAAAAAGGAAAATAAATAATGCATTATATTTGTATCTTATTTATTAAATGCTTTGATTGTGGAAAGGTTACAACGTTTGAATTAATCGAAGATAAATAATTTATCAGGCAATCATAGCTTGTGCGTTAAACCGCGATTCTCGCGTCGCTGACCGGAATATTGAGGGAGCAATCATTTTCGCGGCAGTGCTTTAGTGACCAATAATCGATTTCCTACACGTACGTATCTCGTAGCTCTCTGAGAAATCGATTTTCAAGCGAGCTTCGAGGGAACTTTTACAAGATTGCTCGCGGCAAGAACACGCTAGCCAGATTTCACTTTACTACTGCGCACCGTTCGCTGATAATGCGGGGAAAAAAGGCGAGCGTGTTGGAATGGCGAACTCTTTCCGGACGAGGAAAACCTTTGATCCACGTACGATTCTCGGGGCAAATGTTTTGAACAAACATCGTTTCCTTTCGAACAAAATCCTGGTTAAGTAAAGAACATTAGATCCGATTTACCTCTCGAACGCGGATCATATAATATAGTGTGATCAGGTTATTATCTATATACGTGTAGTATCACAAGGATGTTGTAGTATCACAATCCGTATCCTTCACATGCTAATTTATAAGCTTCTTATTTCTTACAATAGCGATAAAGTTCTAATTTATTTGTCATTTATCGGTAATCTATATATGTATATCTGATAAATATCAAAATTTACAGGTATATTTGTCAATTTATAATAAATGCAATATGTAAAATAAGTTTTAAATTCTCGATAAAAGGATTTGTAATGTTATAACTGTTACAAATAATTGCTACGTAAAATCAAGAATTTTTAAAAGCAATATTCAATGCATGACTTCGTTTCAAAGCACCGCAAAAGAAGATAAAAATAATTTTATCAGAACAAATATATTATTCTATAATTGGCTATTCATAAATTGGTTTGAGAAGCATACAATAGACGTCAATATTGTAAATTCAATTACATATTGAAACAGATTATTGAAAAATGATGTTGAAGATGTTCTGGCGAACACGTACACGTTCTTTTATTTTCCTAAACACGACATTTCTGCATAAATTATAATAATTTTATTTAATTTAAATAATAACAAAAACATAAATCTTATAACGTAAAAAAATATTATATAAAATAATCCACTTAATAGATGAAATTTGGAAACATTTGATGTTATTGTCGAATAATAGCGATCATGACTACCGAAACTATCTTCATTCATATTTATCTTGTATCGTGGAACTTTAGAAGTACTACATGTTTCTACCCCGCTTCATATGTATAAGTTTAATGCAACTTCGTAGCATGAACATGACTGAACTTTCTGAAGGAGTGGGAGAGGCCTCGAGTGATTGATACATCCCGGTGGTTTGGTTCGTTGGCTAAGGATACTGCGAGAAGATAGTAAATTTTCCTAGACTGGCCCACAAAAGAGTCGAAACTGCAAAGCGGAAGAAACGCAGAATGGACTCTTTTATTCAAGCGATCACGATTTTCACTTTAATCAGAGTAATCATTTTTTAGTGATAGATGTAGTTCACTGAAATTTAACTAATGGATTACCGCATTGTGTACTCTAAAAAATTTACAGTAAATATTATATCAGATTTCTTAACTGTCAATAACTGATATTATCAATATAATAATAATATTGAATGTTTTATTAAATATAGTATAATAGATAAATTAAGTATAATACAGATAAAGAATAGTATAATAGATATAGTGAAGTATAAAGAGTAAAGGATGAATTCTCAATTTCTGATTATTATATAATCATTATACTGATATTATGATTTAATGATTGTTTTGTTAAATATAGTAGATTAATTGATCCTTTGCTCTTTATATTTTACATTTATCTATTATACTTAATTTACTATATTTAATAAAACAATCAATAAAACAAAAAAGCTTCATTATAAGAATATTCTTTTATTATTCATCGTTATTTTCTTTTATTCAAGAAAAAGAATGCACAACAAACGATTCTCATTTTATACTTGTGCACATCCAAACGTAGTGACACGATACGATCGTAGGTAGAAAGTCGAGAAAGAGAAAAAATTGGCAAACGTTCGGTGAAATCATAAATCTTCGTGAATCCAACCACTCTCCTTGTCGGTGGCTGCACGAAAGCAATATCTCGATAACGAATCGATGTATCTATGAACGACCGGAGAAGCTGCTCCTAGTCGTTCAGACGAAAAATGTCTCTCCGTTTCGAGTTACTCACTCGTGCAGGATTCAGAAGCTTTATTTTTTTCAAATTACATCAATTATATCGATTTATCTACATATCGAGAAATAAATTTAGAATAATATTATTTTTACCGTAATTAATATCATATGTATTATATAATTACACGATAATACGTTCAATTATTATTGTCAAATTTTATATATGTGTTATATATTTTAAGTGTGATTTTATACGAGATTTTAATAATTTTTAATGTAATTGCTGAAAAATTGTTCCAAAATTTAATACATAAAATTATTCATCATAATATTCTTTTATTCAGAAATAAAATTATATTAAATAAAAAATAAAATTATATTGATATATATCATCCACATATCATACGGTTCAAGAACATTTTCTAAGCGTTTATCCGAAATGCTTTATAATGATTTCTAGAAATATTTCTGAGTTAACATGTTCGAAAAGCGTTAGATGTTCTCTTTTGACAAAAAAAAAACAAAAATAAATAAAAAGTAAAACGAAACCACTATAGAAACATTTATTTTATGAACAAAGAAAATGTTATAAAATTCTTTTGATAAATGATATTGTAAAATATATTGTATATTCGAATCATTTTATACTATTTTTTTATTCTAATCATTTTATTAAAAACAATCTAGAACATCTCATAATATTGTGTGTGCCTTTTATTCTAGTCAGTTTTTTTGAGAAGAACTTCGCCGCGTTTATTTGGCGGTGGCACCGCGTACTGCTCGCAGATGAACGACTTTATGAAGTTTAGTTTAACATGTTATTTAATCAAAGTAATTTAGACATAATATTTGTTATGCAATATGTTATATTTAGGTTATGTTGTTATTATTTTATAACAAATAAAAAACAAAAATATAATAGTTTTATAACAGTTGCAGTTATATTGTATACGTAATATATCAGATAGATAATATTAACATAATTAAGATATAATATAAATATATCTGTCATATCACATGTTACTCTTATGTTATACAGCAATTATATTCTGTGTTTGTTGGGATAATATATTATACAAAATAATGTTTTAACATCAAGAATCAATTATTTATCTTTCTTAAAAACTTTAATAATTATATTTTTACAAAGTAAATAAATTAATTACAGTTTTAATTCAAAATTAAGTTATATATGAAATTAAAGTAGAATGTAATATTATAAATGTATTAAATAAATTTATAAAAAGTTAACTTACAATGTTAAAATATTGTAATAAAATTTAAATATTAATCTGTCAAAAACATTATATGTGGTATTAATAAAAGTAATGAGATATAATTTTAAAAAATAATATATTTAATAATATATTAAATTATTAAAAATAGTACAATTTTCTTCAAAATAGCAACTCTTAGAGACATTGCACTTCTGTCAATCAGTTTTCACTTTTCATAACAGAATTGGAAATTAAATTCTGTAATACTATTCATAACGTTGGTCTTTTTAACATTCTCTTTGAAAATGATTGCTTTTAAGTTTTATTTTCATTTTCGGAAACAAAAAAAAATTGTAGAGCGACAGATCAGGTGAATAAGGGAATTACGGCAACACCGAAATGAACTTTTTGCAAGAAATTTAAATTAAAAACGCTAAATGTACAGGTGCGTTATGAAGATCCATATTTAACTCATCTGTAAAAATTTTGTGTACAGCATCACGATTCAAATGAAATTCCTTGGCATTGTCAATCATTGATTTCGACGAGTGCAAACTTTCACACGTTCAATGTTAATAGCTGCATTTAGCAGAAAAAGCAGCTTTGCAACTGTTGTAAAATTCTTTAATATGATTGGTTCTTGTCGTTAATTCCTTAGTGGTTCTAAATGCATAACCAATCACATTGAAGAATCTTACAACAGTTGTAAAGCTGCTTTCCTGCTGAACGCAGCCATTGTCCGATCTTGCTGAGCGCCAAGATCGCTCATATTCTATTCTATTCTTTTCGTTTCTCGATCTTCCGGAAACATCTTACGTCAACGAAAGATTTGAGCACGAGATAAAGAATCATCACCAAACGCTTTTTTTAATTTTTCCGTATGTTTCGGCAGCATTCTGTTTCAGTTTCATACAAAATTTGATCGCATAATGTTGTTTGAGATTTCTCTTTCCCATTTTTATAACGCGTCAACAAAACATTCACTTACACAAATGATTGGCAGAATTACACGCGTTAGCGTGTTGATATGCAGTAATGTTAGAGTGAGGAAGTATCTTTCGACTCGACAGTCTACTTTTTGCAATGTTACCAGATCTTGAGAAAAAAAGGAGTCTTATTACTTTACTGACACATTACATATGTATACAACTATTATATCCAGTAGATATCTAATACCTATCCATAATCAATTTGTAGAGGACATTTATCATGGATATAGATCTCTATTGGAGATTCATCTGACTTTCGTGGAGCAGATGTTGCATGGAGCTGTACAGATTGTGGATATCTAATGGACGTAATGTTCTGCATAAGATTATTTATTTTAGTAACTAGTATATATAAATTTATATATTCCAAGCGAGGCTGCATTAACTATTATAGATAAAAATATATTATTTTTACAATAAAAACTATAAACAGCAATAAAGTAACAAAATAAAATAAATAATAAAATAACAAAAATAAATCTTTCTTAACATATAGAAAACTATGTAAAAACTACGTTTCATAAATTATAGTTTCAGAAATGTTTCTGATACAATGTTTTTTATTGGTCATTTATGGTTATAAAACCATGTAGGTATATGAAATCAATATTTATTACTTGAGTAGGTAATTGTTTATAAACTTGATAATTTAATTCGTAGAGATTTGTCGATCTGTCTTTCAATCTGGGACCTTGAGATACGTCGGATTAGGCAATGGGCGGCAGCTGACTCTCGTTTGAATTTGAGTCAGGGTCGACGAGCCTCGCTCGTGAGTATCGAGTCTTCTTCACGTGTACTAAAATAGCGACCGTGGTGATTACGGTGGTCCTCGACCAAATCTCGCAGACTGCGAAGCATATACGTGCGCATAGTATAAATGCCGCCGTATAAAATTGTAAAATTAGAGAAAACGACATTCGGATCGGATAAAATGTAATAAAAACAACAAATGTATTAATCTCTAAAAATATCAGTGACAAACTGACATATCGTTTGAGGATGTTTCGGCTCTACAATACCAGCTAAAAATTATCGAAATTAAAAAACTGCAAGCTTCTTAGGTTTATTCTTTTTTTTCCGAATCAACGACAAAAAATTTTAATCGTGAATATACAAATTTTGACTCTGAAACCAGCTGCAAAGAAAAAAATAATGAATTTTATTTATAATGGCTTATGCATAAAAAATGACTATTTTCCTGTAGTTTTAAGTAAAAGACTTTTAAACGAGTAAATGAATTCAAATGAACTTTTGTACGAATATTTATTAAAATTATTAGCATACAAAATTTGAATTTTTGCTACTTCCTCAAAAATTTGCAAATAATTACTAAAATGCGATTTTACATAAGAATCAAGAGTAAACAAAAAATTAAATAACTTTTAAACTAATAAGTGAATTATGTTCAAATTTTATAAAGATATTTAAACGTAATAAGAGAATAATCTGCAAAATTTTTAAATTTTTGATATTAATTTTTTAAACTTTATTACTTTGAAATATGGCACGTACATCCTTAATATATTTCCTTCGCGTATAGCAGATCCATTTTCCTATAACTTTTCAATTGCTTATTTTAAATTTAATTTTTGAAATGTAGGAAACGATTATGAATGTTGTTTAAAAATATGCTACAAATATAACAGTATCTATAAATTTAATTACTTTTTCCATTAATGTTAAAATAAAATTGATTATGTGAGATTACTTTTAAATGTAATTATTGCGAAATAGAATTTATGGAACACATAATATGTAATAATTTTTACATAATTTTTTTCTAAAACCACACACACCACATTACGTAAATTGAGACATTTCTAAAGTCGGCTTTTCGCCACTTCGTTGTAAGCTCGATAAGCAAAAAATTGTAATTGGCTTTGGTAAAAGTACTAGTTTGTTACTGTATAACTGTAATTGCACTCAAATAAGTAAGCCTATAACATATGATAATCCTATGTAAATTATGTAATTTTCTTAATGATGTAGTTGGAATTCAAGAAGTTTTTTAAAGTTTACTTTAATGACGACTATTTCACCGTATTATTTGATGTTTGATATTTATTGTTAATAATTTTAATTGTCAATAAATAATAATTTCAATTGACTGCAATAAGAAAATATTGTATTAATTACATGTCTAGAGCTAGTCAACTTAAGAGTCTTTCTCTGTCTAAAGGACGTAAAATTGAGTGTTTTTCAAAAGTAATTTGTAAACGGTGAAATAAAAGTAATAATTTGAGGTCTTTTTTATTGACATTTTAATATAAGTTTTACGTATTTACGCCGCTTAAATATTATGTATAATATAGGTAGTATTCAGGGTGTAGTGCGGTGGTGCTAAAATTTTCGGGGTTTCCGCCATTGTAAAAAAATTTGTTGCCTAATGGAACTAGAACAGAAAATCAAAATTTTTTACAACTAGTAATGGGTTCTTAACTGCATAAACTAAAGAAAATGAAAAATAATTTTTTTTATTACATTATATGACGGCGTTGTAAAGAAAAAAAGTTATTTTTTCGCTGAAATTTCTCTTTTCGCTGCTTTCTCTTTGTAAATTAAAAAACTATTCAAGTTATCATAAAATCCTTAATTCATGTAGTACCGACATTTAATTCAAACATGCATATCAAATTTCAAGTCAATCGGATTATTAGTGTGGAAGTTTCGTATAACGGCGTACTTCAAAAACGTAGTTTCGAAAAAAACGCGTTTTGATAACATATTCAAAGCAACATAAAAAAATTGATTTTTACCTTTAATTAGCTTTCCCTGGGCCGTCTCTCAAACATCTCTCCTGTTCTTCGTAGTACTGAGATTATTCAGTTTGTCTTCTTTTACGTGCTAATACTTCACGACTCTAATTTAGGCTTGAACGCGCTTTGTGCATCACTCACTTTGATCGTAAATACGATCAGAATTTGACAAAAACTTTTTGAAACCTTATTCTACACACTTTAATGTATCGTTTTATGAAAAAAATCAATTTTTTGAAAATTATAGACTGAGAAGGGCCCTTAATCTGCACAATTCTCCTCTTATAATTAATGACAAAAGTCAATTTGGTAATTGAGAAATTCTCAACGCAATTCTCAATTATTTACAAAATTACTTTCAATAATTTGTATAAATCTTCATGTTTTGTAATATTTTATTGCAACATAAAACTGGATATTGACATTTTGAATGAATTATTAATACAATAATGTATGAATTAAAGATTATGAACGATGATTTAACTCATAAATGATGCATCTAGATAAATAAAACATAAATTTATTTATGAAACAACGATGTTTCCACAATTATCGCATAATTATTATAAAATTATGTGACGCGTAACATAAATTCGTCAGATTGCAAAAGAATTGATCTCTCTCTGAGAGGATTAGGACTCTCTAAAAATAATATGTATTATTTATTGTTGTGTAAAATGTTTCTTGATTTGTAACTGTGTTTAGCTTTGTTATGTTTTTAGTTTACTTATACTTGTTTAGTTTTCTAGTTTGTTTAAACCGCATTTTAGGCTATTCTCATGTTCTTTCAACAAAACATCACACGCTGCGATTGCGTCAATCATTCAGTCACATAAGTTTTTAAGCCCTTTAGTTAATTAAACAACTTGACAAACTTTAATCTAGATACCGAAATATCTTCGCAGTATCTCAAGTCACGTTCCTGGAATTTCCAAAATATATGGAGACCTTCGCATCGTCTGGCAATTCGCGGTCGTCACTTGGCAGGCTATCAGCAAGAAACTTCTACGGAATCTTGAGAGGGATCTTTGCCACCATTATATGCTACGTTTCTTATTCAAACATTTTCCCGTCTCATAATTTGCTTGAATGATACAATATGATTACATAATTTTCTGGCAATAATGAAATGAGTATTAAATTTTAATTAATTTTATTTCAAGTAAACTCATACGCGTTACCTTATTTAACCCTTAGAGGGTCGGGATTTTAGAAATTTTCAAATCGCATTATTTGTATGAAAAAGTGATGAAAGGTCTTCAACTTTCACCCAAACTAAGACTAAATGTTTGCCAGTCAGAGAGTGACGCATATATGYGTCATGYCGGTCCGGCACGGTAATGCCCCATGTTAAATTTTTTAAAATTGAAAAACTATTCTATACGCATGGAAAAGTATATATATATATATAGGTTTTTTGGGTCTCTGATTATGATTCTGGAGTCAAAATTGTGAAATTCGAGCTCTTTGATCGATAAAATATGAAAAATCCTGATTTCAAGAGATGTAAGTATTCGCTCTCAGCACTACCCAGGATCAACGACGTGGACGTGGCGAATATCTGATCGAATTGCTGATTATTTTTTTTAATAATTATTAATTATTCTTAATAATTATTCGTTTCAAAAAATGTGTTCTACAATGGTTCATTTTCGGACGCATATA
This sequence comes from Cephalotes varians, assembly GCA_037157785.1. Taxonomy (NCBI): domain Eukaryota; kingdom Metazoa; phylum Arthropoda; class Insecta; order Hymenoptera; family Formicidae; genus Cephalotes; species Cephalotes varians. Next base: position 904,148 of record JANQDE010000072.1, read on the forward strand.
TGCGTCATACCGGCCCTCTAAGGGTTAATATAACATTCTGGTTTGCATAATCGAGCATTTAGGGGAACATGGCAAATATGGCATGTACTTGTATGCAAGCAGTAAATTGTTTGTCGGAAATTTTCTTAAAAAACAAAGATATTTTGTAAATATTAACTATTTGAGTGTATTCTAATTTTTTAATTAAACACATTGATAAAAAGTTCTTATTGTACATATAGTCATGTATACTTAATTTTTTCTTTTATGCTATATCTTTATTATGTCATGAAAATTTGATGTTGGTGAAATAGGATCACTCAATTACTGTCATTTACTGTTTGTTAAGAGGTATTGTTAGGAGGAGCACGTACAATGCACGTGCATTATTATTTTGTTGGTATTGGAATCAGCCATTACTATTGTACTATATTGATTGCTTGACCCCAGACTCGGAACGAGATGTCTTCAGTAACGATTGTCAGATGTACCGGAATTCTGATTTGATCAAACAATTCAAGAAAATGCGGTAAATATAAAGGAAAACGGACGTAAGTCTTGTAAAATAAAATGCCTTGTCTGCTAAAAAGCGTTTTAAATTTTATTTAAATTATTTAAACATTTTTAATGATTTTAATTATATATATATATATATATATATATATATACATATTATATTAACTTTATTTAATATTTCCAAAATTAAAATAAAAATTAAATTTATTTGGAAAATTAATAAATAAATAATGTTTTGTTTTAATTTGGAAAGAATCCATTCATAACAATTTAAAGGTACTTAAAAGTACTTATCATATTTAATATTAATTTTCGCACTGTTCCCGGCTCTCACTTTCTGTTTTTTTAATTCGCAGCTTTTTGTTGCACTCTTTATCACGTGCGAAAGCAGTGCAACAGCTGCAACGGCTGTGGCAGTCGCGGCTCTCCTCTACGATGCTGTAAAATGACTCCAACCACAAAGGGTTCGTTATCTCGATGACTGTAGCAAACGATGCCTACTTACAACGCTCGCTCGCTCATGTAACAGCATCATACGATCCTCTTATCATAGCGCGAACCTCCGAACGCTATTTCGAATTCCAGTCCAACTGTAACGGGCGAACAGACAATCAATATTTTCACGATTTCGTAGCATATGAATAATTCGTCACGAATATTTCTCGTTACGCTCGCGCGGTACGTCAAACGAGACAGCAGAAATTCATCCGGGAAGTCGAATCGCGAGGATGTGGTGGATTGTAACTCCGATTACACAAACTTACCATCGTCCCGGAATCCAGCGTGATCGATCGGAGTGACGGCCCGATGTTCGTGTTTGACGTATCGTAGATATCGAGCGTCGCAATTGCTCCGGTTGCCGCTGTGTTGACTACGTCCGACGATATTGAACAGATATGTAAATCGATGTCCGCACTGTAAACGAAAGCAACAGCAAGATTGAAAGATACGCCGTAGCAATAATATTTCCGCGAGATGAACGAAAAGCCGAAGGTGGGAGACAGATCAATTTGCACATACATCACTACAGTATGTCATATTTTTTTTTTTATGGAAACACTCAAACATTCTTTCGGTTTTATTAATTGGTATTGTCCTACGTGCAAATATTTGAATGGTTTCTAGTATATTCGATATTTAAATCGAGATCATGATGAAATCGTGGTCGATTTTACGTTCAAAGTTCAACACGATATCAGGATTGCTTGTATTTTACGCGCATTTATTTCTTTACCAACGATATCGTTGTCGGTGTATGCAAACCTCGCCAACCATATTCCAGTTGAAATGCCGGATTAAAGTCAACAAAAAAATAAAAAAATAAAATAAAATATTGGTCCTGAAGCTTACTTATATTTACGCTAGATTTCGGATAGAAAAGATGAATTCGGAAAAAAAAAAATACCGTTTTGTATATTGCCGTTTTGTGTGTGTTTATCTAATATTTATTTTGCAAACAAGTCTAAAACGACGTGTACTAGTATGTTCGAGCATACGAAGTCATCACGGGAAATTAAACCGTCGATGGAGAGAGGAATTCTCTGGCATCCGATAGCCATTTTATATGATAATATTAAAAATGTTATACGTATCAGCACTCTTCAAATACGCCGATAAAATAATATACAGATCCCTATCTGGCTAGTCGATTAAACATGTTCATATAAACGTCTGCCATCAATACACGCATGCACGCACGCTCTTTTTACTTTTTAAATATTTTATCTGACGAAACAATATTTTCTACCATTAACGCCACAGAACACGATACATACTATATACAGGAATAGTGTTCGTAAATATCGTGAAATATTCCACGCTGTGAGTGGCTTTCCAATCAATGGTTGTTTGAATAGCTATTTCCCAGGAAGAAAACATCCAACTCTCACTAAAAACAGAATATTTTTAGTTATAATAAATTTTAAAGAACGAAAACCAGCGTTAATCAACTAATTAAAAATATAGCAAATTTTTTAAATAGTGTTGCAAAGTCATCAATAAAGTTTTTAATCATATTTTATTATTGATAAATATTGATTTAATTTGATAAAAGATTACACATTACAATCAAAAATATTATGTAATCGATTAAACTAAATTAATGCAGTTTGTTAGATTAAAATGTAATATGTTTCATGGTTTTAGATGTCACAATTGTCCGGAACGAATTTGATTCTCCTTAAAATATATTGTTAATCATAAAAATTTAAGATACATGTATTTGAGAAGCGGCGGGTTTCAAGCTTGATTCATCATTTCATACGGATTTAAATTCATAATTAGATAAGATAAAAATCTTCTATAAGTAAGAGTAGAGCTAGCAACTTGCTGAAAAAGGAATATATGCTTCTATATCAATAAATCTAAGTGGTAAAGAATACAATTGTATTATTCAACATCAATATTACAAAACAGAAGAAATTAATGCATGAACACGACAAAAAGGAAGAGTAAAACCACAAGCAAACAGAAATAATTTTAAAAGAATAAACTTAAAATATTGCAACAATACAATATATAGAGATTAATTAATAGAGAAGCGAAAATTTTTGTAATTCAACAGAAACAATAATATTAAAATATTATTACTCATACTTATAATTTATAATGTCAAAAACATCAATGATGACGGTAAGAGAGACAAAAATTGCGTAGAAACAAAACATATGTACATGACAATGTTTCTAGCTTATTTCTCGAAACTGCAATTTTGTAATTTTATTATACAGGGTGTCCCAAAATTAACGCAAGATTTGAATTTGCCGCCATTCGTGCAGTAAAGTGTTGGCAACCCAAAAAAAATTTAATTCAATTCAAAAATTTAATTCATCTATTTAATTCAAATCTTGCGTTAATTTTGGGACACCCTGTAAATGAATTTATTATAATTTAATATAAAATTATATTTAATTTCTACTTGTAGGAAAAATATAATTTCGCAAACATAATAATAAGAGTAAAAGAATTTTGAAAAAACATTAGATTTTTAAAAAATAAAAATATATAGTTCTAAAGTATAACACATAAAAAAATCATAAAAGTTTTGTATCAAACATTTATCTGTATATTTTATAGTTTCAACGATAATGTTTACAAACAAAAATAAGGAAGTTTAAGAAATTTCATTTATTAAACATCAAAGTAATTACCTAAAGAGAGAAATACATGTTTATATTTAATATATTTCGAGGAAAATCAATTCGGCACCTCTAATGTTTTCTTCGGTAACGTATGTCGTGCTTTAATAAAAATCTCACTTTTCGCATGTATCTTAGATTAATAGGAAATGAATTTATCGGTATTGCACGCGAATTTCATCCCCGACATTCTTTTTCGACTATTGATGTATTCGGCATATTATATGTATTAGGCACATTCTATTGAAAATTCTTCTTCCAGTAACGCACGCTGCAACGAAAGACTAGCAGACTAGTAGAATATTGTGATTGTCGTCAGACTCGTTGTCATGATTGTCGTCGTTAAACGTAACAACGACAAAGCAAAAATGAGTGCATTCTCGTTTTATAAATCTGTTCAAGACATCGATAGTCCTGGTCTCATCACAATTTCTGAACAATTCTGGATTCTGCATTCTATTTTATCCAATCATGCGTCTCTGTTACATATTTTTCTCGTACTTTTCTCTACTTTGCTCTCCTCGCACATATGGTTTTTTTCTTTCCGTCTCTTCTCTCGTATCCTTCGCGACTCCTGTCTCTTCTATCTCGTACAAGAAGGCTCTCGTATCAGTTAAAGGAAATATAAATTAAATAAATATTTTTGCGATCGTAATTTTATGCGAGTTTGACATGAATCAGAAAAGAAGAAGAATTTAAGGCCGGTTTTCAGCCCTTTTTAAATTTTATTCTGAAATATCAGAAAAATTTATTATTGTAAAAACTAATGAAATCAGATGATTTAATTTAAATGAATGCACTTTGGTGTCTGTTTATTTATTGTAATTAAACTAATTAATTTCACTTCTGCCATCAACGCTCTTATGTCATCTACATCTCAGATAGTAACGTGTCTGTATTGCTGCTGGCATGTTGCTCGCAAATCTAACATGTGTTGCTAGCAGAATTATAGTATAATAACTGAATCGCACTTGTTGGCGAATCGATGTCTGAGATGTGACAATTTTTTTAACAGCAACTTGCTAGCAACTTGTCAGCAATTTATACTGTGGTCTGAAATAGTCATTTTATAATGGATTCAAAAATTTACAAGAAAAACACACACGTATACACATGTATGCATGCACGCATACGTAAGCATATAAAAAGTAAAGAAATAATATGAAGGTGACATAAGATTGTTGAGATGGCAGAAATAGGATTAATTATATGATAAGCAAGTATCAAACGCCCGTTTTTAAGCAAAAATCACCTGATTTTATTAGTATTGACAATAATAAAACATTTCTTATGTTTTAGAATAAAATTCAGAAAAGGTCGGAAACCGTCTTAGTCTCTTTCTTTCTGTGCATGGCATATGAAAACGCTCTTCGGAACTTTTTTTCAACTGACTGAACTGAAGTAAGAAAAGCTGTTTATTTGTATATTATAATTAAATGGTATTTCCATATTTCTCATATTTTGAGTAAAAATTTATAATTATGAAAAGTCACACCTTAATAAAATCTCGTTTCTCGTGCATCTTTATTAGAAGTTTAATGTATCGTATGATATCGTACGCGATTTTTATCTGCAGAATTAATTTTTATTGCCGGTGTTTCTGGCTTACTATATTATGTACGTTTTTCACAGACGTCACAATTACAGAATCGGTTTGATTTTGTTAAAAATATATTGTTAAACATGAAAAAAAAGGATGTTTTGTTACTTATGCTCATTTTGAAATTTGAAATTAGCTTTTCAAAGTTAACGCTTATATTCTATGTATTAACTTCATAAAAATAATAATGAAGTTGTATTTAAAAAAATATTATATTTTTGTAAAAGTGAAATTCATGGTCATAAAATACACAAATATCATAAAAGTTTTATTTGAAATGTTTTTAAATATAATTCATCGATTCAACGAGAATTATTGAGAATAGATATAAGCGTTATAGTTTTATGGTATTGATTCTATTTTTATTAAATTTCAAAATGAGCACGTAGAAAATGAATATGTATTTTCTAGATTTTTATGTTTAATAACAAATTTCAAGAAGGATCAAATTGATTCCAAACAGATGTATCTCTTATAAATTGGAAATGATTATAAATAATTATTATAAATAATTATTTTCGAATGTAAGAATATATGTTGAACAATTTAACAGATCTGAAATCATATCAGAAATAACATTGAAATTTCACTAGGTCGCGACTCAATGAGGACAAATATCGCGGAAGCTATCAAGAAACTTGCAAACTGTCCAGTAACGTCTTAACGGAATTCCTCTAGCTCCTCCGATTATCTTCTTGAGGCTGGAGTACGTCATAGTACTCTCCCAACCCTCAGTAAACCTATCATCTAACTAGCTGAAGTGGTAGACAGCCTCTAGGCATTCCTAGTTAAATCGTTTGCCATTGAATCGCGCTACTGATTCTCTGATAGTTAATGTCGGTTGCATCACGTCGAGACTTTTCGAAATGAAAGATTGCTATTACCAGAGTTAAAATATCTATAAAACTGCAATATGTACTCATTTAAATAGTTATTTGTTTAGTTCACGGGATCTCTATTAAAATTAAAATGATAAAATGACGAGTGTACAAATTAAGTGTATGTTAAGTATATGTAAACAATCACAGCAAACAATAAAATAATTAGATATAGTTTAATCAGAATTTATAAAATAATATAAATTGTCGCTATAAATTGATACGCATTGTATTATTTAATAAAAATAATTTTATATTATGTTACAATAATGCATGATATGATATTCTTTTTATTATGAAAAATTCAATATTTATTATTATCATTAAATTATATATCAATTTTATATTATATAGTATATATTTTATATTATATATTATATACTTTTTTCATAGAATTTATCTTTAACATCTTGTTATATATTTAATAACTGTCAACTCCTTTTTTTTCATAGTTGGATTTACGTTTTAATAAAGGTTGTTTTACTTTAGTCAAGTTTCAAATTAGGTAGTACTGATTATGAAAAATAAATGAATGAATCATTATCAAGTATTTGATAATTACTTATTCTTATAATTTGATTGTCTGTTACTACTACGGATAATGACTGGGATCTGTAGACAATATTGTTTTGAGTTTGCAAAGAGCAGAGATGGGATTTGCCGTAATTGTCGAAAGTTCTCACTGAAACCGCAACTTCAGACACTGCGAGAGAGAATCTGCCAATATTGCAATATATAGAAAATACTTCCGGGAATAAGCACTTCCACTTTTCCCACAAATTTATTGATTAATTTGATCACGCGAGCTTATTGTTTATGATAAATTTGTGAGTAATCTATAAGTTTTATTTTGTTCCCATTCAATATCATATAAAGCTCGCATCTCTTTCAAAATGTAAAATTTTTTTCCAATACGTGAAATAATACTTTTAATATTATTAAAAAATTATATTTTTTATATTAAGTTTAAATCTATTAATTTGTTGTCATAAATTCAAGGAACCACGTGTTTACATCATACATTTTAATAAAGCTAATATTGAATAATATTGAATAATATTTTTTCTATTTATAACGACGTTTCTTAAAATGTTCTTATATATTTATACTTCAGTTTGGTGAATTATATATTTGAAAGTACAGAAGACGTGTCGATTCGTATAAACATGTCGAAATTCATATCTAGATATCGAGTTCGATGCTTGCTTTCTACAAAATATCGCGGCATATTTCGAAGTTCTTACGTTTCCTTATATCGTGCTTTCGGAGATGTTCTTTTCATGTAATATCTTATGACACGGCATGAGTAAATATTGGTCTTCCATTAGTTCTACCCTGCACAACAGCAGAAGTGTCTAGAGCAAGCCCATTTCCTAATTACGAACTTGTATACGGGATTCTATTAAGTAATTTATGAAGAGCGTGAGCCAGTACATTGTTCGATATTCAAAAGTGTCTGTCGTCTTTTGAAATGAGTTATTAATTATCTTTGTAACAAGTAGAACTCGTGAAAATCTTAATGAAATAAATCGTAAACACGAAATTAGTACTTTCACAATCTTTTTTAAATAAATATCTCTTAGATATATGTGCGTGTGTGTCTTTGCATATTGCTGATGCAAATATTACTGATATGATACATAAATTTACATTTATATATTATTATTAAATACTTTAGCTTGAATAAAATTTTAACTGTTATTATGATTTTTAAAAAATATTACAAATTTGAGAAATTTTTGCAACTTTTTGCGAAAGAATAAATAACAATATTTGAAATTAAAAGAGATAGATACATCCAGGACCCGTATATCACTATAGAATGGTTTATTCTCCCGGATTTAACTCTCTATATTGAGATATTGTATTTCTACGAGTGCTCAAACGAGTCAAAGTGAGCTGTTTCTGGAATACTAGCGAATGAGTACATTTTTGATAGCTCTTCCGTCTAGTATGATAATATGAGAACATATCATTATATAAAGCGCGCGCAGGGAACTCTTTTAAGCATACTGAGATAACCGGGCACGTTAATGAGATCACGGCCGGTTGAAGACTGGATGAGGGTGCGAGATAGAAGCGAGATCGAAGCAATCTCCCACGGTTGTAAGATTCCCGCAACCGTACACTAGTGAAGAATGCGGTGCTGCTCTTTCAAGAAGAGATCGGAGTTCGTTAAACAAGTGCGCCCGGTCGCCCTCGTTATCACGTCGTAACGAGATAGAGAACCAGCAATTGCGCGCGCCGCTCCCTTTTTCAATTAATCCCTCGACATCTTACTCCCCCTTCGGTGCCCATCCCGGTTGCACACTGGCCGCGAATTTCAATCGGCGATAATGGAGTCTGGATTTTACCGAGAGAGAATGCTAAAGCCGTTCTATTGTTTTAAACGGATTCGTTGCGATGCCAATCTGCGAGCTCGGTTGCTACTTGAAGGGAATTAGAAACGAATGTAAATTTTGGAGATATTTTTCCATAAGTGGCTGCAGTTTTGCTTTTGAAAATCGTTGCTCCGGTTTCCATTGCGCGTACACTGAAAACCATTCGCAAACATCAACAATGGAATATGTATATTTTTAGCATTGTTGGAAATTTTTTCGCACGAATGAGAATAAATAARATTCTTATTTTTATTAGATCCTTACTTTTATTTCAATTTGACATAAAAAAATGAAAAAATGATGAAAAAAGAGAAAATAATGTTAATCATTGTTAACGGAACCTATTGGAACATCGAACGTACTTTCATACACTGAGGATGGCTTAAAAAGCCGAAACGTCTGTAATTATATTAAATAAATTACATTAATTACTACGCACCGTCAACAGCGTGTTATAGCTCTCATTAGCCCTTCCACGATTATATTTTTGTTAACATATCGAGAGCTCGGGATACCAATTGATTATTTAGCATACACGTATTTCTTTGTTAATGTTAATCATCTTTAGATTTATTTTGTGATCAGTAGTTTATTTTCAAAAGCTTCCATTGTTGTCTCTGGAAATTGCAGAGACTAGCACGCCCCTTTAGCTTACGATTTCCGCTTGTCTTCACGGATCAAAAGACAATTTCTGACATAGCAAACACGATCGTGAGATTGACATAAATAAACTTTACTCAATCGAGCCAATTCTTTGCCGGTTCTTGGCTTTCTGAGATTCACAGAGACCACCGTTGTAACCCCAGCTCGTACATTCTGTAGACTGCAATCGAAGTTCATGGAAGTTAGCGGTAAACGACTGAAGTTTCGGGCGACACTTCGTTAAGATCGATCGGAAAGTTCGGTCGTGACGCCAAGTTAACCTGTTGGTTCGCAGTTATACATCCGGAAACCTTTCTTCATGACTGTTGGTCCTTCTCATATTCTTCTTATTCTCCTTTTCTACCAGTCTTGTTACCTGTAACCTCCAATTCGTCGTCGCTGTTCGCTAGTCCAATTTAAACCGTGCCGACGACAGCACGGTTTTTCCATCCGACCGCTTTTTCTACTTTCTCAACGAAGAAACATAACAAGAAATTTCCTCGCGTTTCGTGGAGGAAACTTACATCGTTTCTCATTAAGTGTCTAGTAAAAAGCGCATAGCTGTTATTGGTATTGCTTGCTTAAACTTTGGTTTGTGATGTTTTCGCTATATTGAAGACTTATACAACAAAAATATAATTTAAAGTTTTATAATTTATGTCACTTTTCCTTGCAAACACCGAATATAACCATATAACATAGATATAAAACGTCTATTTATACATATTATGTAATAGTTACTGAGTTTATAAATTTTTGATATAGCAAAGCATTAAAAGCATTCAAGTAACATCTATAACAGTTGTGTATTTTTTGTTAAGTAATTGAACGACAATTTAATAGAATCAACTTTCAGTCCAACCATCCTTTAGTATATAAGAAAGATATCATCATAAGCTTGTTGGATAGGACGTTGCTATTGTCTTACCCACGTTATCATACGAAGAACAATCATCATAGAAGAATATCATAGAAGAAATGATTAACATTCTTATCAATAACAGCTACCTTTTAGTCTAATTTTCTCTACTATAAAAAACCGTATATATTATATGTCCTCCGTAGATATAAAAAAACAAATTAATGTCAGTAACGATTCAAAAGAACAACTGTTCTTTACCATCCCATATGTTAACCCCATGGGTACATTTGACGACTAAGACTCGTCATACACTTGTTTTGCCTACACGAACATGACTTCGTGTAATGAATCGACAAATATCTGAACAAAACAGGAGATTTTTTCAAATAAATTTGTACCCAAGGGTTAAGGGGGTTTCCGAAAAATTTTTTAAAATTACTGAAAAACATTAAATTTAGCACCAATTCTTTGGGTAAATTTATAAAAAACAGTAAAGATAAATTAAATTCGGCTCAATGTTGTGTAGTTTATAAAATCAACTGTCAAAACTGTGAGGCTAACTATGTAGGCCAGACAAAAAGATTACTAAAAAGATCAGAATAAAAGAACATTATAACGACATTTAAAAAATCAAACTTTCCATCTGTAATATCTAATCATCTAGATCTTAAACACGAGTTTGATTGATTGGGATAGAGTGCGCATATTGGATAGGGAACCGTCATGGAGCAAAAGAGTCGTTTCGGAAATAATTGACATAAAAAAGCAACATCTCGGCATTAACAAGCAAAGTGATACGGATCTATTTCCGAAGAATTATCTTCCTATTATTGATAGGCTATCCCTACCATAATTTTTTCCCCTACTTTCGCTCTTCCCTTCCAGTCGCACAATATTCTGCTCTCAGCGGCGATTGTTTCATTTGCGCGTGATCATTTCGTCCCAAAAGTTTATTAAACTCAGAATGTATTATCAAAGTAATAAGAGTAGGGAGAGTTCTATACGCTGTCATTTCGCAGATATCCATGTACCTTTTAATTTGAAAAAATTTTTATTTCTGATGTAATTTATGAAATAATGTTTAATTTCGTAATATTGACCAAAAAAATCCTTTAAATTTGACATAATTAAAAACTATTATTAACATTCGAGACATAATAACAAAATCGATTATGGAGTTCAGTTGATACAATAAACAGATAATTCGACAATTAAAGCTATGTTGGATGACATGTTGAATTTCTCCTTCACACACTATAAGAACGGAGAAATTGGATTTAACATAATGATGATTAATTACATTAACATCTGGAGAAATAATGCACGAAAAGTCAACGATAAATTACTCTTCGATCTCATGTTTTAGAATATAAAGTTAAGGTTTTGAATTAAAAAATTAGAATAATGTTTAGATTTAACGATTAGAAAGTTTAAACAAATTTGTAAAACATTGAAAATGACCTAATGTAAGGTCAAAACGTCTATTATGATATGTTCATTTTGATTATTATTAAAGAAATTAAGCACGATCATCCAACTAGAGTTTATTGCTCCATATGTAAAAATTTTTTGTTTTGTTTACAAGCCTTGATTAATTGTTTTGATTAATAGAATCATTTTAAATAATCAATTTTGAATACAAAATAATTCACATAATATAATTTATTGCTTTAACATTTTATGCAAAAATATGCGTATTATGAATGTACACATTATGCTATATCATCGGAAAATAATTTAGTAGCCACTAATGTTAAGCAGAAAATTGTAACTAGCTGCTGTTAAATTTGTATTTATATTAGTTTACATAACATTTAATAGTTTAGAAATAAACAAAATCTTTAAGTAACTGCCATTAACTATATAACGTTCCATATAAAGTTAGCCTCTGGCTTTAATTTAGAATGCATCATTTTGAACGCAGAACACTGTAGCAAATCCTTATATATTTAGCAAATCCTAATGCATTCTTTTCTTCTATTCCTGATACGGTTATTCCGGTACTCATGAATCGCCCAGGGGATGGACGGGACAGAGAGAACGATAGATGAAGAAAAAAATTGTCGCTCCGAGCTCGAAGTAAAGGAAGCATTTCCATGACATCGGAGGGAGAGGGTGAGTACGGGGTAAGAGTCGTGGCTGAGTTCCAAAGTGGGGTAGCAAATCAAGTTATCAACCACTCAGGAGGTAAGGGGCCATCAAAGAACCGTTTAATGCGATCGTGCGTAAATCAGGTCCAGGCGAGGCTGCCTGCCGTCTCCGTGTTTCGTTGAACAGCGAAATACTCTAAGACCGGGAGTGCCATCGTGCCGCTGCATCAGAGGCCATTAATTGCGGTCACGCGGTGCGCGCTTGTCCTTGAACACGGGGCGACATTAACGACCGCTCTAACGGGGGCAGAATCTATTCCTGGCCGCCAATTAACACTGCCGAAATCATCGTCTAGTAAAATCGCCGCGTGATTAATTCAACTTTTCGCAGACATGTGTTTTACAAAATGATGAGTTTTGCAAAATGTGTGTATGACGAATATAGCTTTTTAACTTCGAGCGAGGGCTTTAAAATTACACGAAAGAACGATTTTGCTGAGGGATTTAAAATTTTGCTGGATACAGATCTAAAAATGATTTTGTTAGAATCTTAAAAATAATGAACAATACTGCAAAAAATTTTGAAAAATATTCTAGCAACTAGTTTAAGCGTTCTATATGTTATTTTGATAGTTCAACAAAATTATTTTTCTATATCCAGCTAAAATGTTAGATCTTTAAAAATCAAAATAATAAAATTTATTATTGAGAAGATTAATTAGCTATAATTCTGGAGAGAATCATATTATTCATATATTTTGTTGCAGTAATGAGAAAGAATTCTGAAGTGATAGAGGAACAATTAAGAAAAATGAAGTTGACATGCATCATTGTTTAAATTGCTGTAAGCTATTTAAATGATGTTAATAATTAATACAAATTAAACAGCTTTTAGCTTGTATTAAATCGTTGCTATTAACATCTATTATCGGAACTATTTAATCTCCCTTCCAAGTCACATTTCTCAGTAAAACTCCGTAAAGCGTTTAAAATTGAGGATTTAAATGTAGATAGCGATTAAGATAGGTAAAGCCCGGTATTAAGCGGAGTTAAACTTTAAACGAAGTTCTTAGAATTCACGGTAGCTAAATTTAATCCGCGGTTAAGTCAAAAGTCTTCGAGCATAAGGAATCCTACGTGCAAATAATAGTTTTTAACCTTCCCTTTAACCGGAAACCACTCTGAGAAACTATTCTAATAAATCATAAATCTCATAAAGTTTTTATAAGATTTATGAACATATATAAATTTACGAACATATATAAATTTTTTTACTAAAAAAACACATTTGATAAGTTTTTCACGCTACATCAAATTTTTCGCGGATAAAACAAATTTGCGATAAATTCAAGCAACGAAATTGTTAAAGAAGTAAATACATCACAGCTTAAATAAACATTCGATCTTTCGATCGCGGAGAGAGAAGCACAATACTATCTAGAATAATCTCGGTGGAAAAAGCAATTAAACTAAAGTTTGTCCCAACTTCGAATCGTGCTGATAGACGCGTTTCACCTTGGTTCGTATCTATCGAGAATCGTCGGCAAACAGAGAGAACGGGATTTGCCCTAGCTGCGGGCTAGTTAGTTTCTTCTCGGAAACCGATCATTCCCTCGTTCCTCATTCAACCCTTTGGACATCACCGTATCATTTGGCCATTGTACTTGCTGACCGATCAACGTGACGCGTCGCCTCGCGCTTCGACCTCTATGAATCATTGCGAAAACGGATATCACCTCATGCAGGAATGCGATATATATGCGTTCGGCGAACAGTCGTGTGTATATGTGTATGCTCGAGGTGGATGGACGGTGTTCACCCGCGCGTTGGTCCGTGTTCAACTACGATCTGGTTCGAATCATCGATGACGTTGAGATGGCGAATTGCGTCATCGAGATAAGATGCATCTCCTGGAAAATATTGGGAATACTGTGGAGATAATTAATTCTCGTAATTATAAATTTATATTTTAAGATTATCGTGTTTATCGACTTACATTATATTGTTTCGGCGTGAAGGAGATAATTGTTGAGATAATTGTCCGACAATTATTGCATGTAATATCTTTGTAGAAAGATAAAAGAAATCAATATTTTGCAGCAGTCCATTGTCATCAAAAGCTTGATCATTTCTTGATTATTGAATATTATATACATGAAAAGAACGGTTTTACTAAAAGGTTTTACTAAAAGATCTAAAATTTTAGCTTTGGAATACGTATCAGAAAAATAATTTTGTTGAACTATCAAAATAATTATGTAGAACGCTGAAACTAGTTGCTAGAATATCAAAATTTTTTTGCAGCATTGCTTATTATTTTTAAGATTCCAACAAAATTATTTTGATGGTCCAGCAAAAGTATTTTCAGATCTGTATCTAGCAAAATTTTAGATCCCTCAGTAAAATTGTTCTTTCCGTGAAATGCATGTACATTAATTCATTAATGTATATTATATAGGATCTAATACTTTTTAAATACATACAACAATGTATAAATCATTATATATATATATATATATATATATATATATATATATATATATATATCATCACAAGTTACTATAATGAAAAATTAAATGTTAAATACGTGACTAATAATTTATTTTGTTACACGGAAAAACCGATTTTGCTGAAAAATCTAAAATTTCAGCTGGATCATATCTTCAGCTACAGATCAAAAAATAATTTTATTGAATAAAATAATTATGTTAAATGCTCGAACTAATTGCTAGAATATAAAAAATTTTTGTAGCATCTTTTATTATTAAGGTTCCAATAAAATTATTTTGATAGTGCAACAAAATTATTTTCAAATTTGTATCCAGTAAAATTTTAGATCTCTCAGCAAAATCGTTCCTTCTGTGCAGAAAAATACAAAAAGGAATGACCTATCACGTAAAACACTTGTAACGTCACAAAGTTATTTTAAAGAATAAAAAAGAATTGCTATTACTTCGTAAAGACACTGTAAATTATTATTTCTTTTGTCATGCTCAATTAACTAAAGTGCGCTCAAGAGTAGCTTCTTAAAGAAAATAATTTTATAAAAAAGCATTCCAATTTTCTGAGTTTTGCGTATTTAATTTTAATATTTGTTTTATTTTTTTGTTTTTTTTAAATATTATCTTTTGTTTAACATTTAATACACACACATATACATATACATATACATATATATATATATATATATATATATATATATCAACGTATGAATTTTTTAAATATTTAATATGCAAAGTTAGAAAAATAGGCAAAAATATGAATTATTAATTTATTTTTTTCGTTCATAATTTTTTTATTTTACATACAAAATGTCTGTATTTGTGTAAGACCTCCAAGTAGTTCAATGCTCGTGTAAATTGTTGATTGACTGAGAATACTAAACTAAATCGTATATAAGCTATGCGAATATATCTATTGTAAATTATGAAGTAATACGAAACATAATATTTCCCATAAATCTTGAGAAACGTCATTATTTTATGAGAGCTTAAAAAGCTTTAGTATTAGTTTGTTCTATAAATTATAAAGGCAAATCCATCTATGTATGATATTTTCCTTCACCATTCGATTTTAGTAGTTAAAAAAATTCTCATATAATAACGATTTATAACTCCATGAATAACTCAATCTGCATTGCACTTTTCAATATTGAAAAATTGATATGTAATATCAATGATAATATCACATATGAAGCGAATTTATATATTCAATTTCCTTATATAATTCATCAAAAATTATAAAAAAATTGATATGAAATATTTCCATTTTTAATCTTTTCAATATAATTATATTTTTTATAATTATACTTTTATATATAATGGCGACATTTTTTTACTTACATAATTCTTAAAAGAAATCTTAATTCAATTTTGAACTTAATTTGAAATTAATCTTTAGATATCGAAACACATTGGTAATCAAATTGTTTTTAAAAAGAGAAAGAGAGAGAGAGAGAAAAAGAGGAACTAGTTTAAATTAAGAATTATTGATAAATTAAAAAATAAAAATATGTGTAAAGAAATTCAGATATTTAGGTATTTTGTTATTAAATGTCATTATTTAGCCGAAGTTATTTTATTTCAATTTAATACAGCATCGATGTCTACAGGATTGCGTCAAATTAGTCTATGACTATTACTTCTGTCTCATAAAATCCGAATATATCAGCACCGCGCATTTCTTTTTTCTCTCACCTTTCGCTGCTCACCTCTAAACCTTTCTCGTGGCGAAAAATCCGCGTGCATTACCAAACACAGCAGCATACTGGCAATAAACATCCAGTCCAGACGAGGAAACGTGGTATGGGGATGCACCATTTTCCAGAAGTTCCTGGAACAGAGCGGTTTAAGCTCGTGCAACTTCCGGCAACCATGCTAGACTCACCCTTATTCGAGGAAGCTCTATGGAAAATTCGATAGCCTCCCAAAGGGAGGCGTCGATCGTTACTACGAGGACCACGTATCCTGGCTACCACCAGGTACAAAAGAACGTTCGAAGGGAACCATTCTCTATTTTTTTACGATGCCGTATTTTATTTTAAACGTAAAACTATTTATTTGCTTTATTGCGTACCTTACAGAGAGAACTGGCACAGCCTCTGCGATGCTTCGATAGTTTTTTTTTATAAAATTGTATTAAATTCTAGCGAAATTTTTTAATTTATTTAAAACGATAATTGAATTTGAAAAAGAGGAATATTCGTATCGAAAGTATTAAATTGGCAGTTTAAAATAGTTCTCTTTAATTATTTCTTGTGTTCAGTAATAATTTTTATCTTGTTGCTCAATTTGTATTATCTATTTTATCATGCATTTCTGTGTCGTTCACGTAAAATCCTATCAACGATATCATTCAATTACACAAATTGCGAGAAAAATTATGCTCGCCGCAATTGCATGCTTCTTTAACGACGTACGTGAAACCAATGCAACCGCTTTGCGATATTTCCTCGGATCGATGCCAGTTTTCGATCCAATTTTCTTGACATTAATTGCGGTGTGCTTGCGAAATCGTTCTTTTAGCATTCTGAAAGTTACTCATTAAATAGCCATAGAAAATTTGATGACTTCGGTAAAAAAAGAAGGAAAGAGGAAAAAGTACCGTTCATTATAAAGAGAAACCCAGTCATGTTAAAGTGAAATAATTCGGAGATGGAGACAAACTGCGATTGAAGATCTTATATGAATATAAAGATACGCACTCATACATAAATTGAAGCACTCGGCGCGAATACGCTACAACATCTGACTGCGACACCGTGAAACAGATATGTGTGTTGCGGCTGTGCCGTCAGGATTTCACCGGCGGGTTGAGGAGTTCCCTCCGTGACAGAAATTGTTCCGTTTTCGCGGAAACGCTTGAGTCACTAGTGACTTCACGATATGAGAGTTCGCGTTGCGCCGCGCGAACTCGGACCAGATATTATCAACTGAAATTAAATTCAGCAGGTTACGGCTTATGCCGATGTAACGATGTCTCAGCCTGACGAAGACGTAACGGCGCAACTGTAAGAGATGAGCTATCGCATTATAAAAGATTTCTCGCTGAATATCATCGCTATCGTGCATATTATCATCGGTGTTCTAATTTTTTAATTGTTTCCATTTGTTTTCTAATAAAAAACAAGAATAATCTAAGAGGGTAAATTTATAATGATTTATAACAAGAATTTATAATGATAAGGAATTTTTAGAGTGTAATAATGCTTGTTTGGTGCTCGAAAAAATAATTCTAATCAAGTACAAAGTTGGAAGAAAATGAAAAATTTGGTGTATTTTGTGATTTGAAACACTCTACTGAAAAAGATTAGATAACTTTATTTACATCTATAAGCTATAAATAAATAATTTAATGTATTTAGACACAACCGCATTGTCAAAACTTTTTTAATTAATATTAAAAAACAAATGTAGGCTGTATATTATTTAATCTTCGTAATACTACTGCACAAAAGTATAATTCCATCGTAGTTCCATCTGTTTTCTTGTGAATATAAATAAACATTACAGTAAAGTACATTTTTTTACAAAAGTGAACAGGATTCAGAAGAAAGTTCGTCAAGACTTTTTGCTCCGAGAGCTTGCTTTTGGTTCTCGCTATCTTTTCGTTTTTTTCTTCGTTTTTGCTGGTTTCGTCCAGTGCACGCCCTTGCCAAAGGAAATCCAGGCGAAGGACCTATCGAGTCGTCATTCGAATGCAGCGCGTGTAAGCGAGAACATCCGGTTGCAAAGACGTGGGGCGATTTTTGCGGCATCCGTAATCGACGCTATATTTCTAGCATGATCTCAACGTAGCGATTTTCCTCTTCAAAATCGAGTTTTACAAGAGAAAATGGAATTATTATTATTATTATTATTACGCGCTTGTTCTTGGCGAATAGTCATGCTATGCGTGGGCTTTTCGGAAAAGCTGGCCAAATTTTCATTCATAGGAAAAGTTCATCATCACGCGTTCTTCAATGGAAAAGCACAACAATGAAAAAGAACAGTTATAAGGCGAATGCCAATTGTGCATTAACGATTTTAAGGTGTTCTAACGTGTTGCTAAAATTTTTTGAAGTTTTACTTAAGCTTGCATTAAGAAATTAACAATATCAAATATTTATCTGTTAAAATATTTGTACAATGTTAACATTTTATTAATGTAACTTTTTTCTCCTTATACCGTGTATTTATTTATAATTTTATTTAAAAAATTCAACTTTTTCGAGAATAAAAAAAATCTTATAGAATGGACAGATTTTGAACTAACAATTATTCAATCACATAAATCGTAATAATCTATATAATGATTTATATAACGTATCTGATAAATTTGGCATTGCAATACTTCTTCCGGGAATTCTTTAAATATTTGCAATTCTAATAAATGTTGTTTGGCAAAGACAAACATACTTGCGTAAATCAGTTTCTAGAAGGGATTTTCGAACGAATTGAGTCATGAGGCTTTTGAGTTAATAAAAATGTTACTTATTTTAGATTTCTGCAATATCTTATCTGCAAATGACATTACACTAACAATAATCTTTCTAACTAGAATAATATATCGTACTTTTCGCTAATTTGACATCAAAGATAAAGGTCAAGATATTTGTCATGATTGTTTTTATAATATGGTTTTATTATTATTGTCATAATCGTTTAATATGTGACATAATCTCGTCATTATACCATTAAAACTTAGCTTGGCTCGTAGCCCTTTATCTTTTACTGTTTGAATTTTAATCCGCTTATTCAATATATTGTTATTATTTTACCTCAATCCAAAAAGTCTCTGTAATCGCGTACATCGTTCTTGTCGCGATCTTGGCGTCTAAAATAGACAAACTATTTTTGGGATCGCATTAAGAACTATTTATGTCCAAGGAGAAATATTGTACATACAAAGTTGAGAGTCAATGTTTTCTTAATATTGGTATATGTGATCAAGGTGATTGATATATGCGGCGCAAAATCACAAAGAAATCAAATTTCGTGACTTAAAGTAATGTTTGATTGCAAAGAATTTTATTCATAAATATTTGTTACAACAAGAGTGTTAATAATTGAAGATATAAGCAGAATTAAAAGTCGAACATTAAATTAACTTACACAAAGTTCAAGTAAAAGATTTGCTACTTTTGCTACGTACGCGTGAACGTAACAAACGTCTACCAATCGTAACTTCAATAACGTATAGACATGTATAAGAGTATGTTACTTGGATAATAGGATGATTCTGTGGTTGCCCAGGATGATGTCTAAATGCGCATAGTCAAATGAACTGGTGGTCCACACCGACGACGTACACACACGAATATGTCGGCAGACACACGGAACGGGAAACCGGGATATCTAACTAGAGGCGGAAGATAGAGCGTAGCCTAACGATCGGTCTCGCTTGAATAATTCTCGGATAAGTTTCGTACGTGCAGGGAAAGTGAAGCCGCATTTGCATCCCTACGGCCTCATTATAGATCGCATCGCGTAAGTAGGAATTTACCGAAAATAACGGCGACATATTTTGCCCCCGCGACTTTCCAAGAACTATGGCTTCTTGCTGTGGTGGACATGTATGTAATAATAAGTAATGTCAAATTATTATTTTTGTTTAATGATGATCAGCGATATACTTGTACACGATAGATTATTTAATGTTTTCCTCTCCAAAGACTGTTTATTTATTACTACAGATTTTAGAAACTATATTACTGGCGTTTCTTTTGACACAAGTATTATATTACACGAAAAAAATGCTTTGTAAGCGCACGCTACCACGCGCATTAACGGTGACCAACAAGAAAACAACGTGGCTTCGTGTCACAGTTCCTGACGAACAATTTGGCTCTGAGCCAGACTGACTTCCGGAGCTAATGACATTAGGAATATTTGTCGAGTAATCCGCCTGACCATAAAAGACATTCGCGTAGCGAGAATTTACAGGAGCAGAGATAAAAATACGTTTTACGTATTACTGTTCTATTTATATTTTTGAAGAAGAGCTAAAGCAAAATAAAACCGGTACAATTGAAATTATTATATATGTGTATTAATTATTGCGAATAATGATATTATGAATTGCGCAGAATAATATGATACCCGAACATATGTTCGCGCAGCGATTCCAGATATCAGATTGCACGGATATTTATTGACTCATTGAGTTGCGAAAAGCGTAGCATCTATATATTAATCGCAGTTATTGGTTAACCAAAATTGTAGGTAATATAAATATTTCATCATTATCATTTTAAAGCAAAATGAAGCTTGCTTTCGCTGCGCAATTTTGAATTTTGAATATTGAATTTTCATCGTGTGCGTTAAACACTTTAAAGTTAAAGAGCTATTTTACTCCGAGTGCT
Source organism: Cephalotes varians (assembly GCA_037157785.1). Taxonomy (NCBI): domain Eukaryota; kingdom Metazoa; phylum Arthropoda; class Insecta; order Hymenoptera; family Formicidae; genus Cephalotes; species Cephalotes varians. Next base: position 925,075 of record JANQDE010000072.1, read on the forward strand.
GCATACATTCATACGATTTTATTAATTCATTAAAATTAAAACTATTTTTTCTGTCATTTAAAGTTTAAAATTTTTTTATCGTTGATTTATTATTGTCTAATAATTATCGATTATTAAAACTAATTGCTAAAATTAATGATAACAAAAAATTTATCTCTTTTAATCTACTTATAATAGAAGGTATTTTTCTACAAATACGAATTTTCTACAAATATGAATAAAATGTGTGTGTGTGTGTGTATGCGCGCGCACACACACACACACAAAGTAGTTTTATGCAAATATCGATTTTATTTGTATTAATAAAAAAATCACTACTTTCTATTATAAAGAAATTAAAGAAGATAAATTTTTTATCCTCATTAATCTTAATAATTATGTAAAAATCTTGCATACGTATATCCTACTTTTATATATATATATAAAATTAACAAACATTTGTGTAAAAGAAGCATTCCACTAAAAATGTTGTGCTGACGCGCGTGTAAAGTTTACATCCGCTAGTCTAAATGTTCGGCACCTCTATCACGCTCTAGCATTATGTTGGAAATTCTATGGGCACAACCATTAAGTTTATCTCCCTCTCCTTTCACATCTCTTTTTATGGTGTACTCACTAACGGCGCGTCGTCTGGCTTCTCTTGTTTCAGCTGACAAAGGTATGCTACTGAAGCTAGACTTTCGGGACGAGTTCAAGCTCGAAGACAGTCCGGATTGCCGTTTCGATTTTCTCGAGGTACGTGACGGTCAGTACGGTTACTCTAATCTCCTCGGCAACTTCTGCGGCACGAATTTTCCCCCTGAGATCACGTCGAAGACGCGATACCTCTGGTTGCGATTCCACAGCGATGAGAATATCGAGGGCAAAGGATTCAAGGCTGTGTGGAGTACGATACCGAGACCGACCTATCGTAAGTTTCCTTCACAAATCTTCGAATTTTTCTTTCTAAACTTTCTAATTTTTTTTTTCTGAACCAATTTTTATTAAAATATAATGTTGAGCGCAAGTTAATAATTTCTAAATCTTTAAATAAAATATGAATAAACAAATAAATAACAAAGCGGCATTACTTGAAAAAAAAAAACATTATTTTAGCAAATACACATTCTATTTTATGTTTATCTACTACATTTAAAAAAATCGACCAATATTTTACAAGAAAAATTGATTATTTATACAATTCTGGGATCTCCAATTTTATTGGTATCTTTCTTGGTACCTTTGGTACTCACCAGAAATCGTCTCGATTGTGGGTTCCCTAACTCTGATCTACTGCCGGCCGAATTTTCTCTTTGGATGTGAGATATATCCTTTGGGCGCATAATCATGGATTAGTTAAGCCAATCGATAACAAACACGAAATCTCGTTCTCGCTCTTCCGCTTCTCACACTTGTTCGCATGATTCTCACGTAGTCGGCGAGAGAGAACTTGTTGCTGAAATAATTAGTCTGACACAATGATAATTAAAACTAATTTGTCATCTATTAATCTCATGATTCATAAAGACTTATTTGACACAATACGAAAGCATAATTGAATCCTTTTATTATAAAGGCTATTTTACTTATGATAAGCGTAAAAATCTAGAAATAACGAGGAAAAAATGATTTTTAAACAAAAATCGAAATTAATATTTACTTACTAACAGAGAAAATAAAGTATGAAATAAAAAAAAACATTTTAATATTTATTTGTATTAGTATTATAGCTATAATTGTTCAAAATTAAGCTCTTAATTAATCAAAACTGTTCTTAATTAACTAAACTATAAGTATAATTTCTCTCCGTATTATAATAAGACATGCTAAATGCTCAAAGAAAATGGAGATAACGTGACAAGCATGATTAGTTATTCCGGGTCATATACTCCAATTGCGAATAATCGAGAATCTTCGTCGCATGTCCTTGTTCGGAAAATTACGAGAGAAATAGATGGTTCACGGCAGCGAGCGCCGTGCAACCGCAACCGAGGTCAAAATTAATTCATAGTCAACCAGTAGGAGAACGAAGGAGAGGACTATGAATACCCAAAGTATGACCACGGTGCCTCTGGCTTTAACCGTGCGATTCTTAAATTGATGTATAAAGTAAGGAGACGGATGCGACCAGCGAGATTAAACATTGAAATTTTTATCTCGCCGCGTGATTGATTAATTCATTCGTTGAAGTTTCAATATTGAAACACTTGATACTGCGGATGCCATTTGTTTAATATTGTTAAAGTGTGTTCTTGTTAATATATATTCAATTTTTAATTAAAAAAAAATTATTAAAATACATCAAAAAAATATCAAATATATTAAAAACTGAAACACTTAATTTTTTTATTTTATTTTATTGATTCTAGATTTAATAATTATTAATAATTATTAAAAACAGAAGAAAGCAACGAATGACTTAAAGAATGTATTTTCTAATAATCACTTACATTATACAATATTTCTTTCGCATCTGCGCTGAATGAATTGGTCTAAGAATACAAAATATATCAATAATCTTTCATATTTTTATGTCAGTTCAATTGATTATTTTTAAATAGTTTATTTGATTGATTTTGATCTCTAATTTTCTGTTTTATAATTGTATTATTTATTTATCTTTTCTCGTATATTTGTCATAAAATAATTATTCTTTTCAGAATTCTCAAACTTTTAGTTTTTCAATAAATTCAATTTTATATCGTTACAATTTTCCAAGTGGAAATATTGTATCACTTATGTCTAATTAAGAAACTACGATCATCGTACCATGACTATCTATTAACCAGGCATGCGCGCGGTTTATACCACTTATGAAGCGACGCTTAACGAAAACACATTATGCGCATAAAATAGTGTAACTTTCATTTATAAATGAGAAAACTGTTTAAGAATAACTTAAGTCGGTGAAAAATTGACGCAGAGAGGTAAAACAAAAATGGATTTTTTTATGCTGCTTGCATACAAATATATTGTTTTTTATATAATCCATAAAGATGAAATTCTATAAAGTACTAAAATATAGAATATAAAGTCATGTATTAACAAGATAATTCTCATTACACATCTTGTAAAATGCAATAAATTTTTAAATTTTGCAAATTTTGTGTTTATTTCGTTAATTATACTAAATAAATCTTTATTTACGCTGAAGTTGAATATTATAGTAGTATTAAAATGACAGATAATAAATACACGAGCGTTGATGTGCGAGCCTAGGGAAAGTATAGAACTGTAATAGGTGTGATTCACAGCGGGCGTACCACCGGAACCAGAACCGTGCATATTTAACGTGACGGGTAAGCAGGTGATAATTCACAGCGACGACGTCAAAGACAGGAAGGCTCAGGCTGAGAAAGAAGGATTCCCGTTGGATTGCATGTGGATCATTCAAGTGGATCCAGGATGGAAGGTAAAGGCATTTCTTCTTCTACATTCACTGAATTACTGAGATATATCATGTCATTGTCAAAAATTTAATATCGATGAGTTAGGGCATATAAAGCGTTTACTCCCAATATTTCTCTACTGTCATATAACGCTGCGATCCTTATTTGATCCAAAGTGCACTTTACTACCGTTCAATCGATACGAATGTTTGTTAGCCTGCAGCAACGTGATTTCAAACGCCGTCTCGTTCAAAGTAACACGTTTCTGAATGATTTACAATAGCTCTTTGCCGTCGTAGCGCGGAAATAACGGAGCGGTTTTATGCAAATACTTTGTCTGCGATACATCCGTTACAAAATTTACATAGCGGCTGATAACGGCATCTGCTTCAACAGAAGACTCTTCTAGTTGTCAAAACTTTATTATTAAAATTGTTAATAAAGCTGATATATCTTCTTAACTATGTATAAAGTTATTCATTTTTCTCAATCTCGACAAAACTCGAGGTGGCAAAGAGCTACGTTCTCACGCGTATTTCTTAGGTCATGATATTCTCAAAAAGTAATCGAGCTCGTTGTAAGGAAAAGTCGCTGATACTTGATATTGGTCTTTTAAAGCGACCCCCTTATTTCTCAAAGATTAAACGTTGCATTTTATTAATACTGATAAAAACATAATGTGTTTAGATAATTAAAGAAATAAAAATCCATAATTTATAGGATAGGCCATAATCTAATCTATTCTTTATATACTGTCTCGCTACATGTTTGCGTCTTACGAGACAGCATAAAGTATGCGTATAAATCAACAAAAAACATTTTACATTTTTGAAGTAAAAGTGAAGGAAGCATTCTAAAAATTTTCATATACATTAAACTTGTATTTTGTGCAAATGACTCTTTTGTAAAAGAAAAAGAATAGGAATATGTGGCATTACTGCCTACTATGTCAAAGTAATTCTTTTAGGGTTCATTTTCAAACGCTCATTTTTGCTTATCTTACGAAAAAATTAATTATTGCAAAATTTGAATCAATATTATAAAAATGCTATATAATCTGATAAAAAACATTTTTAGTTTGTATTTACGTTTCTAAAGTTTTACTTTTATAGCTTTTATTTAAGAAATATAAGTAAAAAACAAAGTGATATAATGACATTGACAATCTTCGCCTATTATATTTGTTCAAGGAATTCTATATACATAGGATATTCAATCGGTTCTTATTTTAAGACTGTCTACCTTAAGTAATGTCTTAAGATGTAATACGACTTTGTGATTGGCTTATGAAATCTTAAGACTATAGTTAAAACGATCTTATGGTGGGTTTTCACGCTCATGCGATTTACTCAAGCTGACTTATACATGCCAATTTGCGCAAACTGAGTTGTATCCTATTTATATGTCCAATCTAGTTTGTGTAGTCTAGGTTGTGTAGTTTGCGGGTGGAATGTTCAGAGTATGGCCAGTCACCAATGTTCTATTTTGATAAACAACAATGGAAAATCTTGACGACTTACCACTAGCAGTTGCTGGCGTTTGTTATTAAGAAACTAAACAAAAAGAAAGAAAGAAAATTGCACAAATCCTGGCTATTAAAAAGTCTTTTATTCTCATACTAATTTAATTAGATAATTAAGTACTGTTGAAACTTTAGATACGACAATTTGACAGCAGAAACTATGTTTGAATATTATTTACCAACACAATGCGCATGCACTAGATTGGGATATCATTTACACGCTCATGCAATCGTATCAATTTCATGCAAATTTTCTGATTGAACAGATTTTACTTAAACCACACTTTTTGATTTGTGCAAGTTTTAAAATTACGTTTATATGCATCAATTTCTTTGCGCAAATTGGCATGCACAAGTCAATTTGAGTAAAGTAAATTGCATGATCGTGAAAACCCATCATTAAATATAAGAACCGATAAATACAATCATAGTTACTTCTCGCATTCTCTTTGATGCGTTTTCCATTTGTCGTTCGTTTAGCAGTTTGCCTCGAGCGCACGATTCCACAGTTTTAATATAAAAGACGAATTCGAGATGTGATGGCGAGAATTAATGTATTGTTTAATTGCGAAAAGTTTTTAAACTTAATCTCGGCTATTTAAGCGAGCCGATGTATTAGCCTGTGCATTTAAGGAAATGAAAATACATGTAATTTTCAGATCCTGATAGTTCTAGACTATTTCAATCTGCAGCATCCAAACGAGTGCGAGGCCAACTTCGTGGACATATTTAAAGATCAAACGGACATACCCTCAAGGGTGAAGCAATTTTGCGGTAGTATCGCCGATACCGTTGTCATTTCGAACAATATCGCTCACTTGAGATTCTATGCAGAGCCGAAGGCTATCAACAGTACCTTCGAGGCGGTGATAACCGCCGTCAGAGATAAGGAGGGCGGTGAGAAGTGTGAGTTTATGCGAATACAATAATAAGTATATATATTTCCAGCCAAATGTGTTTTCGGAATGACGAATTTGAAACAAGAGCGTAAATAGACTTGTCATTAAAGATAGGCGTTAACGTCATAAAATGCACATAACGGATTAAGGTGCTATTAAAAATTTATTATTGGATAATAAAGTATATGGTTAAAACGCGAAATTGACGCAGCACAATGATCGATTTATACCGTTATATGTTAACATATCTACTGTGCAATTTTATAACTATCAAACAGTATTATTCAAAAGATTGCGTTAATATACCTATATAACATTTTACATGCATCGTTTAATTTAGTAATATTATTTTACAAAAAAGATTTGTGCGTGACAGATAAAATTTAAATTTTAAATAAACGCAAATAAATAGCATATTATCTATGAGTAATATATGAATATATCAGATTTAATGAAGTTAATAAAATATAAATTTACATTTTGTGTTCTGTAATTACTCATTATTAAAAGATAATATCCTCTAACTAATTAACTAATTACCTCATGATTTTATAGAAAATCATTTGTATGCAGAAATAATTTTGTAATAATAAAGTAGATTAATTATTAAGTTATTAATTAACTTGTTTTAAATAGTTGTTAATTATTTACAAAAATAAAATAAATGTTTAAATATTTTTATATAAGAGAGATACAAATTATTAAAAATTAATAAAATTATTAAAAAATAAATTTTTTTATCAGACCAAAAGCGATAAATATTGCTACTAATAAAAAGTTTAAAATTTTTTTCTAAAACAAGAAATCGATTCTAAAATTTTCAAATAATCTAAAAATTATTGTCTATTATTGTGTTCTTATGCGAAATATATTTTACGTATGATCAATACCTCATACCAGTACCATCACGGACTAATATGATAGTTTTTAAAAGTGAGATAGTACACGTCAATTTGCTTTTGGCAGTTCAAACTACATCCCCGAACTACCGTTGCGGTTGCGATAACAACGTGGAAATTTTCTACATGGCACTCCAGAAATATCTACTACAAGTTCACAAAATTTTTTTCCCTTGTGTGTGTGTATCCAATTCACATATGTGGATTTTTATTTTATTGTTTTCCGAATTGCACAGTTAGTAACGCAGTTAGTCGCATCAACTTTTGTTTCGAGTTAACAAGTTACTGATAATCCCCGTAGACAAAATCGCTTAGAAATATTTTAAACATGGCTTTGTTTATCATTAACAATTGGCAGTTTTTAAAGCAGTACAAATAAATGAAATATAATGTTAAATAAGATACGAATTAAAATCGATTTATATAGTTTAAATTGATACCTTTAAAATAAATACTTGCTTTTAAAATAAGTGTTTCATGCACCAGTCGACAAATTTCTAAAAAGACAAGCGAAATTAGATTATTACAAGACAAAGGCTTACATTTTTGCGTTTTAATTATATGTATGTCTCGTTCAATAAGCACCTTACGCTTAGCAAGGAGTTTGAGATAATCGTTGAATAAAGGAATCAAATTTTAAATTAATAGCAGCGCACTTGTCTGAATGTTAAATGAGGTGGCCCGCAGAATCGTAGTTACGTGTGCGGAATTCACACGGGTTTTAACGTGGCACGAGAAGAATTTCTGGCTTTCCACACCTGCTGCCAACACGAAACTAATATCTTGCTCGCGACTATACTCTAACGCATCGCCATCGAAGGATAAGACCTACAATTTTCCCAATGCGAATTAAGAATCGACTATCACGGTTATTTCATAGAAGCACGTTTCGGTACTTAAGCTCACTATAAATTTGCTAGAAACTTTACATATCTCACGCATATTAACATTATGTATTATATCTACGTGGTAGAAACTCCACGATTTTACCGTACTATGGTGAAAATTAATTTTTAGATATAATTAAAATTTAATGTTTAAACCGCGCGCGCGGATAGAATTAATCTTAACAAAAAGTCTATGTAAAAATCTAGTAAAAGAGACTTGATGATATATACATTCTATATACGATATTTTTTCACTCACTCAATAATATTCGCAATTTCTCTTTTTTGTTTTGTTGCAGCATGCAAGGACGATGAGTACGATTGCGAGGACGCGACGTGTATCGCTGCGGAATTGGAGTGCAACGAAAAGATTAACTGCCGCTTCAAGTGGGACGAAGAAGAAACGAAATGCACAGTGAGTTTTAGCTTTTGTCAAATTCAATACGTCCGTTCAATGACCCGGCGAAACGCTGTCCAATTCCCGGATTTCGACCATTTCCGACACGTCCACAGGTCGCATCCTTCCGTGCATACTGTTCGCCTATCCTTTTCCTCTCCACAGATTTTCACCTTCTCATAAACTGTAAACTGCGGAAGTTAAATCGCGCGAGACAGCGAGAAACTCGCAAAGTGTGAGATTAATTTACACTACGAGTTATAAAGGTGACTCTCTCTTATGATATTTCTGACATCTCAAATTAAGAGCTACGGAGACCTGGAAATTATATTAACATAAGCTATCAAGAACAAATTTTAGGGGAGTCTTCAAGTGTTAATATTATCATCGGGAATATAAATGAAAGAATTTAAGTGTAATCACGATGTCGGATTTTAGCATTTCCAAATAACGTTATCAACGCTTGCTCCAAACATCTTTTGTTAGCTAAAATCACTCGCGTTACATATTCTCGTTTTGTACCACGAAGGTGTACCCAATATTACAGTGCAGCAAGAACGATACGTCGCGTTGTCTTAATTGCCCTCCGAGCTTTCACTTTACTTGCTCCTGATCCTTCCAGGTTAATTAATTTATTCGAGGGAAGTTTTATGGCCCCCCCCTTCTCCTCTAGTTTAACTGGCTCGGCGAACAAGGCATCTCAGAGCTCGTAATCTTGGAGCGGCAATTTGCTTCTTCTAATTGCGAGCAAAATCAGTTTTATAGGCCGCTTTTGTCTTTTCGCATGGATCAATTCTCTTTGCTTCCCAAACGACTTTTACATTGTATCATTATTAAACGTTACTGCCACTGTATTTTTCCACTTCGATACTATCAATTACTGTTTTTTAAGCGAAAAGTCGTAAAGATATCTGATTTAGAAGAAATAATATTATTAACAATTAGCCTAATTGTAATTACGGCATTTCTAAAATTGCCATTTTGACTTGCATTTAATGTGGAAATGAAACTTTTTAAAAAACCTTTTCAATAAACTTGATTCTCGAGATAGCCTATGAAGAGACACTGTGGAAGGCATGATTACATTCACGGTGCAGTCTCTTTACAACATGGTGAGCAGTTCATGATCTAACGATAAACGTTAAGAGTGCTTCTTCTCGAGAACTTTGTAGTCTTTTAGCTGGGATTATCTACGGCTTTCGGACAGCTCGTTTCACATCTAGCTTGGGTTTCAGGATATGAAACCTTGTGATAAGGCGCGTTGATGAGACGTGATCATTCGACGATCTTTTATACTTTATATCTCCGTTTTAATTCAAAGTAGAAAAAAAAATGTAAAAAAAATGTTCGACGCTCGTGATATATCGGTTCAATGGTAACTTTAACGTAATTTTATTTGCCGCCATTTGTTAAAACTGAAGCTGTTAAGAGGAACATTAATTAACTTGTTGGTTAAAATTTAAATGACACATTAAAATGAAGTCTACGTAATTTATATCAATGATTATATAAAATAATATATAATTGTATCAAATAATATAATTATATTATAAGTTGATAATTTATATCAAATTGAAACTTTGCAATTATTATTTAACATTTATTCTACAATTACAACGTTTCTCTAAATTATAACGAATATGCGGTAAAATTTATTATCATTTAAGTACTTATCGCCGACGTAATGAAGATTTGTATTCTATGTTTGTGTATAATGGGCGTTATGGGCTTTAAGTAGCATCGTGGAACAGCGTAGCCGAGATTTACAGTCTCTTATTTGTTAATGCCAAACCACGAATCCGGTATATACAATCCCACGAGGGATCGTCTCTGTGACTTAATCGTCCTTCAACTCCGCAAAACGTTCCGTGTCTCCGTCTCCTTCGCTCTCGTCCCTGCCTGTAACATCGGGCTAATTAATTTATTCGGATGAAGTTTTGCAACGGGCGCGGCCCACTTCAGACCAGGATTTCGCGCGAGTCCCGATCTCGAGACTGCGCAATTCCAAGGGCGATTTCTCCCTCCCCATGATATTCGGATGTGCGCCCCGACGGTTATACGGGTGGGTGTTTCCGGTTCCGGGACGTACAATACTACGCGCTTTTGGCAGAGTACCAGAACAAGGCAACGGCGAAACGACGGCACGATGCCACCGACGGGATATTAATCTAACAGCGAATAATGTTCTCCTGATATTGCCGCACGCGACTGCGTCGATGTTACTCCGTGTTTTTATCTCAATCGTTTCGGATCGAATGCAAAATTTGAGTCGTGCAGAGTACGGGAATGACGTACAAATTGAACAAATCATGGGTGATGAGCTTCGGAATAACAATTTCAAAAATTCTTTTATTAAAACGTAATTATTAGAGGAGAGTTGCCAGATGCGTATCGGTCGCTTAAATAGTACCTCATCAATATTTTTACATAATAAGCAGTATTTAGTCACAAAAATTAATAATTTCATACTTTTACTGCTAATATTAACTGCTAAATGTTGCTTATGTTACATAAAAATAAAAAATATTGATGAGGTACTATTTCGACGATCGGTACGCGTTTGGAGACTCTCCTCTATATAATATAATTATTAATTATTGTATTTATTATTATATTTAGTTTAGAAAACAACTTAACTGCGTGTATATAAATTATATTATAAATTGTGTGTGTG
>JANQDE010000072.1:935770-946275 GCA_037157785.1 Cephalotes varians
GTGTGTGTACTATATATAAATTTTTTATGGATTATCAACTGATATGAAAATGACGCGAGCAGAAAATCCATCATTGTCCATTATCATTGATGTTATAAATAACTATTAAACTGAGCAGTTATTGCCTTTTAAAAAGCATAATTGTTATTTGCGCACAAGTATTTCCTCTATAAAATTCTTGTTTCAAATAATTTTGATTCAATAAATTTATTATTTTCAATACTCTCTGGAAATGCGCTATTAATGACAATTGCCTGTCGAAATCTGGTAATTTGAAGCGCTTGTTCTCGTTAAACGCATTTGATTTTCATACAAATGAAAAATTATTATTTTGATTTTTTATGATTTTTCAGCAGGACAAATTACGAGATTTAATTTTACCTCATTGGAGAAATAGATTAATGGTAAAAATGCTAGTTTATAACACAGTTGAAAAATGTATAATACAATAAAAAAATTATTAATACTTATGTAGTTAGAACAATTTAAACTTTGGCTGAAGTAATATTTTTTGCAATAAAGTTCTTCGTAATTTTTGAGATGATTTTAAAATAGTATCATATTTGACGATCAATATATTTTCAATCTAGCTTCAGTTTTGCGTTTAAAGTCCGAAAGTATTTGGCGTGCAAACTTTAAATTTAAATTTATTAATATAAATATTATTAGACAACCAAGATCTGACCGTTCGTTACTGAATTGCCTGTTCTTTATTTAATTGTGTAGAATAATTATTTTTTTATATTTGAAATAGTTAATGTAATATTTGTTTGACATGTGTTGTATAATATAGTAGCCAGTATTATAATGTATAGTAGCCAGTATTATTATTTAAAAATAATTTTTTTTCTTCTTCTTATTATTATTATTATTACTATTTATTTGTTAAGCTCTCTGATTCTTCTGATCTGTAATCTCACTTTTTTAAACATATACGCTTGTTCATGCACCGAGAAAGAAAGAAAAAAAGAGAATTTTAGTCGCAGGTAATTTTAATTCGCATAAACGATCGTAACTAAATGGCCAATAACTATTAATATCTTCTACCGTGACTGCAAACAACGTGCTTTGTCGCTCTGTTAGTTGAAAATAAACGTTCTCACTCACATGTCAGTCGCAACATAGTGGCGAATTTATCGCGATGGAGAGGTATCTGTTCACCCCTACATACGTTCGAATGCGTCATTCCATCGAATAAATCGATGACAAACGACATACCACACCGAATGAATTTGATAATAATTAATGATTAAAACATCAAGAGAGTTTGTCTCGGGTGTCAAGTAAAAAAAATACATATGTATGTATATGTGTACCATATAAAAATATCTCGAACTTTTTATTAAGCCTAAATAAAATAGTTGCTATAATGATATTTAAAAAAGAATTTACCTTTTAAGAATTATTTTCTCTAATAAATCACAGCTATTGTTTTCTCTAATGCAGTACATATTAATAATTTCACGTGCAAACTAAGGATTCGTTTAATTAAAAACTTCATTAAAACTACAATTTATTTAAGAATATATTTATGTGTGGTTAGTACAAATATACAGAATAAATCATTATAACTAACCACAAAACATAAATATATTCTTAAATAAATTTTGATTTTTTTAATTGTACGGGAAAACTTTAATTTTTTAAAGAATATATTTATGTTGTGTGGTTAATCTCTACAGTACAAAGTAATGGTTTGGTTTTTTTTTAACTGTGTATGCACGAAAGTTAAATATATTTATCACCTTTGTTATTTATTTTTATTTTATATTGCATTAATGTAAGAGATTCAATTAAAACTTAAAATGTATGCTATTAATTCAGAATTTAAAACTAACTAATCAGAATTTTTAATGAAAAGTAATTAAAATTGCGTTATCGCTCCTTTACTTAATTTTTTTTGTTAAGCAATGTAAAATGGAATTTTAACAGAAAAGAGGACTCAAAGTCATAATATTCCTTCCTTTGCGCTAATATTGCATTTGCTTTCACATCGCCGTTAAATGAGTGCGTCCTTGTGAAAATACTTGAAAAAGATCAGCGCCCGTGAAACGGATCGGAATTAAATCTCATTTCTTCGTGCCGATTCCGATTTTTCCACTAACGGACGCAACTTCCAGGATTACTTTAATGCCGACATCAAAAACAAATACTTTCAGATCCTACGTGCCGAGCGTTTCGTGCATCTCGCATTGGTACCAACTATTTTCTTCTACCAAAAGCGGAGGTTTTAAATTGGATATCAAGTAAATGCATTTTAAATTTCATTATCATGCATTAATAAGTTTCTATTAATTTAAACGACAAGGAAAAATGTTATTTACAATATAAATAATTTTGTCTAATGACACATTTGTGTCATTATTTATAACTCGCGTTTGTAAAATAATTCGGCAGTTAGTAACACTCAAATGTCAAAAATGATCTTCTTGGTCTAAAGATTTTCGAGTTACAAATAAATTCTTCTCTACAGCAAAGCTATTTCTCTGTCTAAGTAATTACATCGCGCGACGTTCTACGAGAAGATGCTTGGTACCGTACCAATGTAATTTCGAAAATATATAGCCATAGTAAATTATTTCACAATTGAATGTAATGAATGCTATGCGATGAACGGGTCTAATTTCACTCACAATAATCCTAATTGCAATATACATGTCTCTAAGCAACACTACGACAATTGTGGAACTTTTGAACTTCAAAAACTGGATGCGCGAAAACGAGATCACGATAAAATTAAAGTAGATTCTTGCATTTCAGCGTTACACGCCATCACATCGTAATTTAATTCAGCCGTGCACAAAACGGCGATTAATTAAATTAAAGACTGTAATAGTCAAAAATGCCCCTATCTATGCATTTTCACACCTGAACCTTCCCCGACCACCACTTTCATACTGCTAGTTACACATTTTTTTTTTAATAATTGTAATCCTATCCACCAGCGGATGTGTCAGCCGCAAAAGAATAACGTGATCCATTTACATGTGCACAATGATTATTCCATGATATCTGAAATTTTTATATTACGTATTTCACGTTACGCATATTTTCAATTTTACTTTTATCATTAATTCTATTTTTCTGCATCCTGCAAAAAACTAGATTTAATGTCTGTTTGTTGCATTTCAGAATTCGCAAAGGCTTTAGTTAAATTTTTGTGGTATTTTATGGGATGAGCTTACAATTTTATTTGTTTTTTTTTGCAGAATCTTTATATCATGCTACGTATATGCATGACGTTACAATATTCAAACAATATAATATTCTAATTGTAAAATTATTAAGCTAATTATTATTGTCGATCAAAGTAATATTCCTTTTTTTTAGCCAAAGTATTCCAGAGTTTGTATGAAGGGAGTGTACAAAATAAACCTTACTTCATACTTTCTCAGCTTCTTCATAAATTTTTTAAATATTACTTAAGAATTATACATAGGATATTCCTGAAGACACGAGACTTATATATTAGCTTCGAGCACGAGTTTTATAATGAAAAATTACACATCCGAAAATAATATAAAGATAAGGAATTTTTAAAACTTATTTTAAATTTTCTTTTTAATTTATTTATTTAATATATTTTTTATTTTTATTTATTTAATATATTTATTTAATAATTTATCTTCTCTCTCTCTTTTTTAAATATAAAAATATTTATTTATAAGAAAAAACTACGTGAAAATATATTTTGTAGGGTAAAACCAGCGAATATGGAATATCAATTTTTAAATTAATATTACTTTGATACAAATGTATTTAAACTTCTAATAAACACAGAACTCATCATATTAGCTGTAACATTCAATAAATTAAAGTCTCCGAAATTTAAATCAAACTTCAGTATTTACAAAAAAATAAAACGTATGAAAATGAGAAGAGTAAAAAAAAGGATACAATATGGATTATCGATCAAATTTGAACAATATAAGTACAATAATAAATGACACAAAAAATGAAATATAAATTTGTCTTTTTTTTGTGTACGTTTTTTTCGTGTTTTTTATATTTTTTATGCAATTGATCGAAACACAGTTAAAAATCATATCCTTACTGTACAATGTAGCATGTAGAAAATAAAATTACATCATGAACATGGACAATAAAAAGAATCAAATCTTAATTCGTTAAATTATTATAAACGTTAACATTAAAAATATTTTTTATTATTTGTAAAAAAAAAAACAAAAACGTTATATTTTCTACTCTTTATTCCGTAATAATTTAATTATTCCATATTACCAACATGTCTTAATATGACACAAAAACTCTTCCCATTTCAATAAACAATCACAAATCGCAATTAAACGGCATAATATTATTCATGCAATATTATTAAAAGCATCTATGTAATATAAACATTAAATAAGTTACATTCAATTTGTACGAACACTTCTTAAAATAGTGCTATCAGATTTCCAGACGCAACAGAAATAAATAAATGCTTATATTGGAGAAATTCGTTGTCGTATTGAGTTCACTCTTTAATATGGCAAGTTTGACAACAATTGCAATAACTTCCAGTGATTGTCACTAGAATGCAACGCTTTGTTTAAAAAATAAGCTTCTATTCCATATTAATAACTTATTTCATATTTGCTACCTTTATCCTAAATAAACAGTAGCAAGAAAAAAATGCGCGGTTTAATTTTTTTTATTATATTTTATTTTTTAATAAAAATATCAATGTCGATTTTAGATATATTATTTACAACCGCACAACCTACGCATATTTAAAAAATTTAATTGTGAAAGACATAAAATGAAAGAAATTATCATAAAAACTGATTTTTTTGAAAATTATATATTTTAATAATAATTTTTTTTTAATCTATACATAACATTAAATCAATAAAAAAGCAATTATAATATAAAAATACGAGTACAAATTATTAATATTTAATCAGATGTCAGCAAGCTTTGATTACAGCATTACATCTATTCTGCTAATGTTAGATCTATACTATCAATTTTCAAAGTAAAAAATTACCAAATATTACCAATTTCGAAAATATTACTAGATATGTTCCACTTTATATTATGAAAATTATTTTAAAATATTGCCATAAATCTAATATCATAATGTATAAAACTTTAATATGTCATTACAACAATATGGATAACAATTATAGACAAAATAAAGTTACACAATTTTTTTGTTCGTTACTATATATACTTACAATTACAATAAACAAATAAAAACTAATAAGTAAATATATAGCTCAAAAATAACATAATCACGGTTTCGTTTAGGATATCAATTCGGGCACCGTTTCCGATAAAAAACCGTTCGGAGATACGCCATTGGCTGATAGTAAACCAAAGACGGAATACAACCACGATAACACTGTCATCCGCGCGAAAGAGCTCGACCGCGAAATTGCTCGTACGAACGAAACGTGCGACAAAATCGCGACCTATACGCTCGCGCGGCGCACGAGAAAGCACGGGTTCCATCCAATTTTATACCGATGTGTAGCAGAAGGGAGATTCGTTCCTTTTATCGCGCGGCAGCATCGTAATAGTTGAAAGTACGCGTCGTGTGGGCAAGCAGCGTAAATCGTAGAAGAAAAACTGTGCGTTGGTAGGAAAAATGATACGAGAGTTCAGAGAGAATGATCATATTTCAGAGTCTCAGAACTACTAGAATCAATGTCAAAGTACGGCGCGGAAACAGTAGGAAGATATCATATGTTCGGATGTATTATATGAACTTTTATCAAAAAACTCACACAATATTTTTACACAAACAATTATAACGTTAGGCAATATTAAACACGACATTGCAGTTAAAATATTTAATTTATTTGTTTGTTCTGAGAAAAATATTTTGGTTATATCAACAAGATGTATACAAAAGTGTGATTCCGATCAAACAGAATTTCTGATTATCTTAATACGATACAGCTAGAATATTTAATAGACTATAAATAGTGTACCTTTCTAGTTGAATCTACTAGATTTTTAATATTTATATAAGATTTTTTCTTGTATTATCATTGTATAAAAGAGTAGTATGAAAATGCAAAGAGTGAATAAATATCAGTATAATAAATTTTATTTTAATCGTTGGGTAATCTTTTTTATGAAGAAAAAGTATAGTGAGCTTGACAAAACGTTGCAATTCTCTGAATCGATTTCTCGTTCGTATCTGTGCTTTAATGTGTTAACAGTGAACAGACTGAAGGAAACGTTCTCTGATGAGTAGCCTCTTTAGTGAACTTGTTCATCGAAGGATAGAATGGGAAAATAAACAGGAAGTGCATCGGAAAGGCAACAAGGTGCTCACGCGTACACAGGTTTCTTCTCTGTTGCTAATGAAAGATTCTCAAATCTTTTTCTCGGTAATCCTCCTGGCGACTAATTATTTCCATCTTGAAGAAACTTTCCGCCAGGGTCACCATTTGTTTTTTCTTTTTCGCGTTTATTTCCAACTGCAGTCTTGGTGTGCATGCTTGGTGGAAAATATTTTTAATACCCTTAGAAAGAAGCCATGCAAAGGCGAGACATAAACTTAAGACAAAATCGTAAAATGGTTCGTTGTTTCGAAGTAAAGAGACTCTTAAAGTTTGCATCGATTGGACGAAATCAGATGAATCTCGCGATCGGTCTATAACTTTCCGATTTACAATCTTTCACATTCTTTTAATGGCGATTATTAAAACGCGAAATATAAAAAGTTTAAAAAGAATGCTGAAAAGAATAAAAGCTTGATGCAAATATTTATACTTTGCTTGTATTTTGCATCAAACATTATTATATAAACAAAACTTTACTATGTCAAGCTGACTGAATGATATTAATTAAATTAATATCTCCGGCGTTAAATTCGAATATTAATTCATTCCGCTGTCAAACGTGAGGGGAGGAAGCATAAAACAGACATTCGCTCGCGATTGAAGTACGAGCCGATTGAAATACGTGCGTGAATACTTCTGATCCCGTAAAAATGCCTTTACAGGCTGACACGAGAATCGACGTAGATGGGAAAACGTAAATTTTACCGATCGTGACCCTATATTTCCAGAAATTGCTTGTCACTCGGGAAGAAACGCGACTCTGTTAGACGGCGAAACAGAAGGGCCGCGCATCCGACGCGGGATTTGCGTTTCAGGTTTAGGAACATCTCGTTTCTTAGTTAGATTACGTCTATATAGAGTATGGCAAGTAGTCGAGATTACATAGAACTTCAAGGTTTCGATGTGGGCACACGAGTAATGCGTGTGAATGCACGATAATCGTTGACCTTAAAACATTGTTCTGACTAGGTGGTGTGTTCGAGCTGCTATGAAATATCTATATAACATGTTTCTATCAATTTAAAGATCTAATTCGTACACTAAGATCATGTGTTATACAGGATAGTTCGGTATTCTGTCGAAAGGCTACTTTTCAAAATAAAATGCGATATCATTGTTTTTATTTTAATAGATTATTATAACTCTTGAACACGATCTATCTCTTGAGCATTTGTTATCGATATCAAGTTATATTTATGTTATTGCTGTTAATATTATATTTATGACATTGTAGGAATAATTAAATATGTACAAGTTCCATAAAAACTATTGCGAATGTTTGTAATAAACTTTTTGTAAAAGCTGTCTATATTATTCATATGTTAGTAATTCAACGTAACATCCTGCAACCAGAATTTACAGAATGAATGCTGGCATTTATAGACATCGAATACGGCGTTATAAATAGCGGAAATATTTAAAATAGCTTCCGTACCTTCATCTCTCCGGTAGCTCGTACTACGCGTACAACGTTCTCGGACGACGTGGTCAAGAATTTCTATTGCTGAAATAGTACAAATTTTCCCCCGTGGAAACACGCGATAGTCTGTCGATAAACTAATATGTCACTTTATACAAATTCTCATATCACGCTATAATAATATTTGCAACAAGGAACATGCAAGATGGAATATTCTAACAGAATGTATATCTAATAGAACGGCGATAGAATGTGTCACATAAGTTAAATTTTTTATCAGTAAGATAAGTTTTAATCATATTAACCTCTTGGCTACGGCAAACTTTGATACATACCGCACATGGCATGTGGCAGAAGGAAGATGTAATTGTTGAATTAAAATTCGCTTACGTCTAATCCAAGTGAACTTTGCTGCAATTATTGTCGATAACATTTGGCGGGCGTCTATAGGCGCTTTCAGTTCAATTCGAGCAGCGTGAATTGAGCACCTAGGCGCCTTCCGTGTCAACGAATCGAAATACGTCAAACACCTATAGGCGCCAACAGTCCACCGAAATCAAATTTTTAAAGCGCCTTTGGGCGCCAACAGTAGCCAAAGAGCTTAAATATTTTTAAAACCTGGTACACTGACATTTGCAAAAAGTGATATAGTATGCTATACTGTTGTGTTATTTAATTATCATTATTAATTTATTATTAACTATTATTATTTATTTAACAATTATTAACTATTATTTGTGTTATTTAACATTAATTGTATTTGTGTTAATACCTGTCTTAAACGGTCCAAATTTTTATGTTAACACAAGAATATGTAAAATGTTAAACAAGATGAATACATTAAAAAGCAAT
Organism: Cephalotes varians; assembly: GCA_037157785.1. Classification (NCBI taxonomy): domain Eukaryota; kingdom Metazoa; phylum Arthropoda; class Insecta; order Hymenoptera; family Formicidae; genus Cephalotes; species Cephalotes varians. Next base: position 944,342 of record JANQDE010000072.1, read on the forward strand.
ATAAAAATTGTAATGTAAAAATTAATACAAAAAATGTAACATTTTGATATAATTTGAAAACAACTTGTAGAAGCATAATTCTTCAGTAAAATTAACATTTGTAATATGTGTTAAATTAATATATATTTAGATATGGGTCATTATTCCCGATAATTAAAACACTGTTCATTAGAATGTTACAATTTAAAAATAAAAAAATTTTTCAGTTCGCGTTTTACACTTAATTTATTCTTTTTATATTACTTGACCATGTTTTGCTGTATTTTTGACCACGGTTTAACTTTTATTCATATTTTTGGTATTTGCACTTCTACACAATTATTTTTATCATGTGATGCGGGATATATACGATCGAATTTGTTACTTAATTTTGTGATCATGAGGTGAGTCATTCTTTTCTCTTTTTTCATTTCTCATCTTTTATTCTCTTATTTTTTATTTTTTTAATTTTACGAATTTGAGAAGTTAGTTTTTTCAACTACTTTTGTTTAATTTAAAGACGTAATTTAAAAAAACATCCAACCATAACGGACATGAGTTGCATATGGAAGAACAAAAGATTGACTCTACCTATGGCTCTAAACCTCTGTGATATGCGCCAATCTTTGAAAATTACTATGGACTGAAGAAGGCTAAAAAGTTAGCCGAAACGTTTCAAATATTATTATATTTATATGACACTCATTTGAAAGAATCATTATTTTTATATGTGCGCACTGTTAACCGCGCTGATTCCCAGTAGTCTTTTTGATTTGTAAGTGTTTTAATATATATTTATCTTTGATTTATTTATTTTTAAGTTTATGTTTTCAAACAACATTTTTTATTATTATTTTTGTTTTTATTTTTATTTGTTTATTTATTTATAAATTATGTTATTTCTACATTAAGCAATGTTAAATATCAATTTAACACAAAGTATTCAAATACAATATAATCACATTATGTTAAATTAACACTCGGATGTGTTAAAAATTCAATACAAAAATTTTAACAAGGACCACTTTTAATACAAATATAAAATGTTTTTTTACTGCGTAGTGAATTTGAAAGATTAGGAATCACAGAATAAAATGGAACATTTTGAATTCAAATTCAGATTGTATCGATACCATAATTATCATAAATTCGGACAGTTATTTTATGCATTTTATACAATGGTCAATGTTGATCACATAATGGAACAAAATATGGATCACATAATGGAAAAAAATATGTTTTTGAGAATGCTTTTTGTGAATCCCGTTTAATAGTAAATAATTAAATTAATATATAAGTGATAATTTTCACGATTGATCGTTAGATCTTATATTTTTCGAAAGATATAATTCTGTCTAAACAAATTGTTTATTTTATCAGTAATGTGCAAGAAAACTTTCTGAAAGAAAAATAGGCTCAAATTGTCAAAAATTGTTAATTTGAAGCTTTTTCACTATTTTGAATATATTTGTGTACAATATTATAAATAAAAAAATAAATAATTTATTTAATATATAATTATACGCCGTTGCAATTAGGAAAGTTGACAATTTTATACATTAAAAGTTCCACAAATTCGTAGAAACATTCTCAAATTTTTCGCTGATTATCTTAATATTCGCACAATGTGGCGACAGAAAGTAACACCTAAACTCCCTCCGCGCCGTTTATCGTACAGTTTCCCGTTGGTGGAGTCGACGAAAGGTGTCACTTGCGCGCAGCAGTGGGCTCTCCAATGCACGAGCGGCTTGTAGAGCGGCGCATTCATGAAAACGTACAATGATTCCGGGCGTATGAGCATAACAATAAACCACTCTGACTCACGGAAGCAGAAGGAAGCATCCACTTGTGCAATCTCTCTTCCCGTGTTCCTCCCTCGGTCGCTTACTCGTACGTCTGCATACAGAATGGCGTTATGGCTTTATAGCTTAACTCTTCCTTCGAGAGAAAAAGAG
>JANQDE010000072.1:946480-964876 GCA_037157785.1 Cephalotes varians
AGAGAGAGAGAGAGAGAGAGAGAGAGAGAGAGAGAGAGAATGAGAAAGAGAGAAAAAAGGAAGATATCGAAACGATTCAAAAATAATGCCAAAAAATTCTGATGAGATGAGCGTTATAATAGCATATTGTGAGGCGGAAAGGAGGACTTAATATCCGCGCAATCCTCATAATTGCCACGTAATAAACAGAATCTATTCGATACGATTTACGATTTTGGCGCGATGCATTTGCTTTCCTTTATCATTGACCAATTTATCGGTACATTTTCCGCACGATGTGAAGTTCAATCGATAAAAAAAGAATTTCTCTCTCTGATAAAAATATAATCAATGGATGCGCGTTGAATGCACTACAGGGTGCAATCAAATTACACGACAATATTTTTATTATGTATTTATTTTAGATTAATATTATTAAATTTTTTGTTAACATAATAGAGATTCTTCACTAACAATAAGTATATATTTGGAGAAAGATAAATTTTATAAATTTTAGTAAATTGCTTTATATACATTAAAAGAAGATGTTAAGAAACATTTATATATTATTTAATGTAAACAAGTGTAGAAGTATAATACATTTCAATTTTACGTTGTATTTATTCTACGTTCGTACAAACTGATTTTCTGTTGCGTTAAGCATTCGGAATTGGTGGACATGTTCTCGTTGTCAGAGCAACGAGTTCAACGTGGGTAATGTACGAAAGATAAACGCCGGGAAATTATAGCGCGACCACCGAGAGAAATAAATGCAGGCAGAAGAAAAGGGGACGACATCTCTTTGAACTAGCAAGTAAGCGAACACGAATGAACGTGAACAACATGTGACGTCGATATAAATTACTCTACAGTTTAACGGTGCATTCCAAGCTGGATCCACGAGTAGCGTAATGTGGGCAAACATTACTCTGTGTCAGTGGCGCGCAAGACTGGCCTGCTGAAATTAGTTATCACTGTGTTTAAGCGTTGAATATATAACGTGACTCGCGTACAATGTGTCGCGTAATGCACGTTCGCAGGACTTTCCACATGTGAAGTTTCCCGGTCAGCATGAACTTACTAAGTGTTCTTGCTATGATAGATAGTTTCCATCACCTGTGATATTTCCATATTGCAAAACAATTTAAAAATACGTTTTTGACATCAAATTTGTAAAATTATTCACCTTTGGGTTTTAAACAAATTGTTTTGTTTTCATTATTATTTCATAATTATTTAATTAGTACAGAACAAAAAAAAATTAAAATATATACACAGAAAGAATGATTTTTTTTAAGTATTTAAAAATTTAGCTAAATACAGATTTGAAAGTAATTATATATGTATATTAAACCATTAAAATAATTATCGTCGGATGCTCAAGCTGGTTACTAAAATGTCAAAACTTTTTGCAACATTTTCATGCTTGAGCGTCCTATATAATTATTTTGATGATTTAACATTATTTTCGGATCTATATCTAGCTAAATTTTTAGATGCTTCAACAAAATGTTCTCTTCGTATATTCCGTAAAAGTAATTGGATATGTTCTTCTTGGGCAAACGAATTTATATAAGACTCTTAAGAAAATGATTATAAAATAATTCGTGATCTTAATTTATTTTACACAATTTATCCATGGAAAGAACGGTTTTGCCGAAAGATCTAAAATTTTAGCTGGATACAGAGAATTTTGTTGAATCAAAATAATTATGTAGAACGCTCTGACCACTTACTAGAATATCAAAATTTTTTGCAGCATTAGTCCTTATTTTTAAGATTTCAATAAGATTATTTTAATGGTCTAACAAAATTATTTTCAGGTTTATATCCAACAAAATTTTAGATCCCTTAGCAAAATCGTTCTTTCCGTGTAATCAAAATCTTGTTCACTGCGTTTAGAGTGTTTTTGATAATTTAATTATGATATTATTTGTGGAAGAAAGAGTATGCAAATTCGCGCAATATTTTGTGCAAAGCAAAGTTGCTATGCCAGTAAAGCGATTTAATCTCAAAATATTGTTTAGTGCTCATAGAATGAATCAGTTAAATGCGAGAAATATAAACTCTGGAAGTATGAAACAAAGACATGTATTAACAAAGACATTATTCAAAATGTTGACAGAAAAGATCTAAATGAATAAATGCAAGATATAGTTGATCTCGAATATACTTTATATACTCTTTTCACGGGAGCTATACGTTACTACGAAAGAATTCTTATTAAAAGAATTATTAAAACGATTATTTCTTTCTTTGTCAAGCGAAATTACTTTGTCCATTGCGAATGAGTTGAGTACCAAACACTTTGTGTTTGAATTACAACAAACGCGATATAAAGTAGCATTTCAACGAGTTACTCTCACGCTGCAACCACTTAAATAAACGAGGAGCAAACAGGCAAAATCCGCAGCCGCGTCGTCGCTTCTACGAGACAAAGGACGGCCCGCAAGAGATAAGAGCGAAGAGAGACAGAGATGAAGATGGATCGCGTCGATCCTACTTGCTTCATACATTCTATGCGCCGCAATGTTTCGCAAGTATCTCCTTTGCGCTTGAACCCTTCCTGCGTAATGTGTAACGTTCTCCTGAAATTTCACGAAGGCATTTAGCGCGACACCTCTGTAACCGATAAATGTTGAAAACGGGAGGTAGAACGACGGTGACGAGAAGATATATGCCACAATATCGACGTGCACCGACGAATCCGTGCGAATCTTGCGACACCCCTTCCCCTTCATTGTTGGGAGAAATTTGCGTCTGTAAGCTCGATGGAAAAGCTCTAACTGGAATGAAATGATAATTAACTCTTTCATTCCTAAGGCCGACTATAGTCAGCATTCATGAGGACCTGTGGATAGTGCCGTCTATAATCGGCGCTTAGTTAATGATTAATTCTTCGGTATTTATAACGAATCTTTTGATTTATCTGTATCTGTATCTGTCTTTCTATTTATCTGTATCAGATTAATTACGTATTAAAAATATAGTTCTTATATTTTTTTATTTGGCAGTGTAATATTTATATAATAAGTATTATAATGAAATTAGGATTACAATAAAAAATCTTTTTCAAACTATTGAAGAAATCGGCTATACTTTATCTACATCTAACTTTATCTATTCACATGTTTCATTCTATGCAAAGTATATATTCGCGGCGAGCTCCTTCGTACAGAAAAACCATATTCGCGGCCACGTGTGCTGTAAAGAAAGTTAATACACTGCCCTTTTATTTCCTGATATTTCATCTGACTTGAATTCTTTAATTTTGCAATCACGTTGCGGATTATGAAATATATATTGACTATTGTTACATTGACAATTATTCGATGCTTCGAAACACAAGACTGCTGTCATTTAACTGCGCTTATGTTACAAACGTTGCAGCTGCAATAATCTGACATATCTGACATGAAATGTATGATTTTTTTTCTGAAGTATATAAAAGTTAGGCCAGATCTGAAAATAATTATGCTACACTTAATAATTTAAATAATTATATTGTATATTGCAGCTAATTGTTAGAATGTCAAAACTTTTGAAGACATTGTTATGCTTAAGCGCCCTACATAATTATTTTCAGATATTCTATATCTAGCTTAATTTTTATATATTTTAGCTCGAAACAATTTTTTTGTATATGTATGTAGAGTCAAAATTAAACTGAAAGTAAAATAAGAGGTTGTATATTTTTCTAATTAATATCTAATTATTTCTATACAGACAACTCATATGTGAATATACAGTATAATTTATTTTATTAATTGAAATTAAAGTAATGTAAAAAGATTCTTTGAGAGACAACATTTTAAAACTTACTTTACTTTGTATGATTCCAATTTTCTATTTATAACATTAAATTAACGTAATGAGCAACGAGGGATGTTGAAGGCACGTTCAATTTCCTTATTGCAGAGCAAGAGTATACGGTTGTTCGATTCGCACCACATCGTCATAATCCTCGTCGTTTTCTCTCTAATTATGTTTGGCATGAGCTTCGCCTTCGTCTTCAACTGCGTCCGGAAGCTCATCCGCGATCACCGTATTATCCAGGTAAGTGAATTTTATTTTCTCAATGCGAATTGCAAGTTCTCTCTCTCTCTCTCTCTCTGTATGTCTCTCTGTTTCTCTTTTTCTTTAGTTATAATAAACGAGAGATCGGAAAACAAAGTCTCTACGGCAATCCGCGAAGATTTCTTGCTGCACTTCAGATATTTCATAAGGGTTGTTTCGCGGATGTTTCCCTTTGTAAATACATCTTGTATTATTTATATAAAATTGTTGGTTACGATTGAGATTGGTTGCAAGTTTTATTAAAAATTGAGACATTTCAAAAAGGCGAGAGCATTTCTTTTTATGATTGTGCAATATTTCAGTGTGTCTGCAAAATTTATAGATTCTCGGTGCTGTGACATTACTTCGACGATGTAGCTTTATTTCTTCTTTATTTCTCACCGAAAGTGAAAAATGATAAAAATATTTATCTCGAAATATTTATCTCGAAAATATTTATCTCTTATGTTCGAAAAAACATAAAAATTCAAAACATAAAAAAAGTTATGTCGATTTTCATAAACGTATCTTCATTTGCTTTAATATTTAATACCAGACATTATTATTCTTCTCGATAACAAAATCAAGTCACTTATTTTATAACAAGCTGTTAAATATTGTTGCATTTATTTAATTAGATTATAAAAGATTATTATATTTTAGTTGCATGTAGCGGTTGCATATTTCAGAATAATAATTATGCCAATATAAACGTTCAAATTTCTCCTCTTTATTATTACAGTATAATGTGACATTTGTTATATATTGTTACATTCGTATTATGATAATTAAATTGAAATAATACGAAGTATTATTAAATGTTTGTTAGATTTTCATTTGTGTAAACATGGACGGAAAAATTTATATATATATATATATATATATATATATATATATATATATATATATATATATATATATACGTACTTTGAAATAAATTTAAAGGATCTCTTTGAATAGCAAAAAAAGTCGCAAGTTAATTTTTTTAAAAAGTATTTTAAAGTAGAAATTTCCTATTTTTAAAAAGCCTCAAGCAAAGATACATTATTTATTTTCGTGTATTATTTCATGTTTTATCACTTTTGCATAATCGATTTGGAAATGATGTCTTTTAGAGCGGAAATATTATTAGAACTTAAAACTTGATAATATTGAAAACAAAATCTTTCAACTTCGGAATGCTTTAGTTTTTGAAAATCGTTCTATGACTATTTTTTGCAAAATTACATAAAATTATTTTTCGTAATTTTTTTCTGTTAATCCGAAAGTTATCTATAATAAATTGTTAAAATACTTGATAAATTCACTTTTGTTAGAAAGTACGTGTCATTAATTTAATATTATATTTCACTTATAAATTTAAATTAACTGTAGAAATAATTATATTTTCTGTTTTAATTTATTTTATTTTAACGATTATTTATGCATATTGCATGAGAACAAAGTGATTCATGAAATATAATGAAATAATAAAAAGAAATTATATTTATTTTATTAAATTATTTATTTTATTTTTTATTAAAATTTGTATTAAGTAAATTATTAATAATAGATTCTATAAATGTATTAATCTTCAGATTTAGACTTGTTAAAACTGTATTTGTTAAACGACTGTATTTGTCAAAAATATTTTATAAAATATCTTCGCAAAAAAGATTTGGCTTATTTATAATTGAAATAACTTTTCGCATGAAAAGTAAACGCCAATTTCTGCAATCCATACAAAAATAGAATGAAATAAAAACAGTAATAGGCGATGTAAGAAATTATTTAAAATAAACAAAGTTATAATTTATTCTTATATTTATTCTTGTATTTATTTTTATCAATTTTAGCACAAATAAATACTTTTTGTTATACAATAAATAAAGTAAATTGTAATTTTTTTTTTAGTTATGATCAAAGCCAATTTTTGTAAATTACTTTTTCTTAAGTATTAACGAAATAACATCACATTTTAAATTACTAATAAACTTTATACAGATTAAAGAATTTGCAGATTAATAGATTTTATACTTGTTTTATTATGCATGATCTATTTTTTTGCTTTCTTATAGGAGCATATAAGACAATCCAGAGAGAATCGTTTGGATGAATTGGGTCGGAAGTCGACTCCGTGTCCAATTTCAGTTTCCACAACGGATCTGCATGATCATGGCAGCGAGTCACCTAGCTTAGAAGTCTTGCCCAGTAAAGAATTGATGCCACCAACTACCATGATACCTCAGGAATACACCAAGGATCTCGTTCTCGAGATGACTTACAACGCGAGCGATATCACTGACATTCATCAGAGCAATAATGTGAGCAATGCCACGCAGGAACGTCTGCAGGAGTCCAGCGAGGAGCCGGAGATGCGCGACAACTGCTGCCAAACCCGAGAAAGCCTTTTTGAGCCACGGATATCAGACGCGATGATGCCGTTAGGTTTCACAACCTTTGGCGTGCGCGCTCCCAGCTCTCAGAACGGGACCAATCTTTATCATCATCATCATCATCATCTTTATCGCCAACAGTCGCAACAGAGTCCGCAACAGTCTCAGCGGAGCGCCCAGTCCTCGCAACCGAGTTCGCAATCGTCGCAACAAAGCTCGCAGCAACAGAGCATTTCTCAATGTTCCGGCTGTAGTCCGGCGACCCGCGGACAAGACGGCAGTATGGGCATCTGCCCGAAGCACAATCCCATACCGGCGCCACCCGGCTGGTCCACGCACGAGTCCAGTTATCCACTGCCCGTGCCGCAAGCTGCCAAGTATCCGGAACAGTTGGACTACCCGTCCTATCAGAGATTCCAAAGCCCCAAGCCTAGCAGAGAACCCAGCAGCGTTTATCGACAGTCGCCCAAATTTATACGACAGGCCACTGGCTCTGGCGAGAGATACGGTAGTTCTATGTATGGATCCGGCCACGGTTCCAGCAACACCACGTCCAGCTCGCAACACTCCTCCGGCAATACGCCTAAACGTCAACTTCAGCCGTTGGATCCGAGGTATCGGGCGGAAGCGGTAATCGAGGTGGATCAGAGACGACCGTTCAGTATAGAGAGTACGAAAAGCGCCCCGGATGTGATCGCGACGCACTGACGCCGGGGTCCTGGGGATTGGGAGCCTTACAAGAGACGCCATCCCCGTCAAAATTATCCGGCGGCAACTAGCAGTGACAGTGGGAACAAGGTGACCGTCGCCACACAAAGTTCTCTCGACGACGATGCCTCGATAAGCTCCACCGTAGAGGCAAACTCTTCCTCCTGATCCATGTGTCGCGATGCGCTCGATCGCGAGAAATCGGGCGAGAAATTGTTTACGGTCGATGACTTTTGTGATCGCGAATCGTTGAAGATCGACCAGCAGTCCAAAATCGGCGATACATCGATTCATATTCATCCAACTGGAAAGAAACATGTCGAGGAACTCGCTGATGAATCAACGAAACTAGAGGGATCGACAACAGTCAGTGACGTGTCTGGTACCAACTCAGTCAACATCAATGCGGAACCTCTATTCGACGATTCGATTTCCACGCCGTGTTCGATAAATCGCACCGGTTGCACGACGGCGAACGATTCGCTGATTACAAGACGAGCAAAGGCAGCTTTGAAGCTACACGACTTACCGATTCTACGACCACCGAAAGGCTTCAGGGTACCTGTGTTCAGGTGCAGGACTCCCTCTCTCTCCTGGCAACACTGCGGGTGTCTCTCGCACACGCATCTACCGCCGCGGCGATCGTCGATCGCCTGGAGTGCCTTCGAGCGATACAACGTGGATCCCATGTATCGCACTTGGCCTAATCGAGCCACAAGGAGATTCGGTCGACCTTTGAGGAGAACGGTTGGTACTCAGAGCTCTCTCGACGGCGCTAGATCGTCCCTCGGTGTTCTCCGATGCGTTGTCAGATCGATCGACATGACAGAGAGATCATTGGACCAAGAGATCGGAGCTTCTATACCTTTCTAGTGTTTGTTTTATGGTTGAATCACACCACGGATTTTTGCATCAGTGTTCCTGTGTTTTTTTTACACAGTGATGTGCACACGCTTTGACTTCATGAGTCGTTACGTTTTTTTTCTCAAAGAGAAACGTGAATTTCCTGAGTGCGGACTTGATGTTAGTCGTGTCATCGTTAAAACTATAGAAGAGTGTACATCAATTATGTATATAGCCATGTCTGCGATACGTTACCGTTAGTGCGATCCAAATAAGCAATGACAACTTGCTTACAGTTGAAACTAGCAGAGATAAAAAAAGATATTATTGCGTCAGTTGGGCGGACCAGGTAAGTGCGACAATCTGTCGGTGGTACTACGCGAATAAATTTTTGACGGAAACAATTGAAACCAAACAATCGAGAACCGTGCATTTTGTCTCTTAAACAATCGCTGCCTTTCACGCTACCGGTGCGATAAACGAATCGTGAAACAAAATAAAAGAACGTAAAAATGAATTTGGACCGTAACTTAGACTCCGGACTAGTACTTAAGTGTGATTAAATTGAATCGTCTGAAGCATTCGCGGTATATATAGAGAAGGAAAAAAGAAAGAGAAACGCGCATCGGGTCGATTCCGGGAAAAGATGAAAGGATTCTTTTGCTTTTAAACTTACACTTGAGTACATAAAATACATTTAATAGTATTTATATTTACATGTAATATTTACATATTTACATTAACAAATTATTCTAATATTTTCTCATAATTTCTCTTTCAGCGATATGTAACGACTTTGGTTTAATATCTAAAAATTGCAAAAAAATGCGAAGCAAAATATTACAACAGTAGAATTAATCCTGCAAGAAAAAAATTTATACATGCGAAGCGATTTGTTTCGAACATTTCTATATTAAACCAAAGTCTCTTAACATTTTCCGGACCACTGTTACTTTTTATTACAATGGTAAACTCTGGTAGGATAATTTTATTGTGCCATAGTAAAATCTGTTTTGAATATTTGTATAATTTTTTTGGATTTATAATGAAGTGTAAGATAAGAAAACTGCACTCTATCGATACCGATTATCGATTTCTGCGAAATCTTGCGGGCTTAATGGAACGTAACATATCGGGAAAAGAACTTCATTCGTTCTTACACCGCCCAGGAACAGAGGTGGGAATCGAGGGCTATTAATCACTCGTTAACCAAAGAGAAAAACAAACTTTTACGATGGTCTGTCTTTCCCGCTTAGTTGCAAAGAAAGATGCGAATAAAGTGGTTCGTGGGATTTCATGCGTCAGAAGCGACTAATTATTTCGATCAACTAGGCACCTCGCTCTATGAATTATGCGAGCTCGAGAAGGAAATTCAAAGCGAACACTTGATAAAGCCACTGGATTCATAGAACATCGTGTTTCTCCGATATCCAATGTATTCCCGTCACGTAGTCTAACTGTAAGTACACTTCGCGAAACGATACTTCTTCTTTAGCAATGTTGCATGTAGCGTGCCGGAAGACCTCTTTCCGATAATTCTTCCTACGAATCCATCGCAGCTGGATCAAACCAGGATTAACGTGGAAGGTAAAACGCGATGTTCTAACGATTTTCGGCATGTGTTCATGTTCCGCATTTAATCCTAAACGTGCCGACTGAAATGCGACGCTAGATAGAAATGTAAATTCGAATCCTACTCCTTTCGGTATCGTTTAATGATATCCCGCGAAATGCGACTGGCATCGATCAGCATCGAGAGAAGATCGCGATGACGTGTGTAGGCGTGTACACGACGATAATATTAGGCAAACTATTTTTACATGTGGTGATTTCTACGGAAACGTGTGAGTCTGCGCGCGCTCGGGTCAGCAAGTAGTAGAAGAAATGCATTTATAGTTCGTAATACACACACCACACATACAAATACACACACACACACACACACACACACACACACACACACACACACACACACACACATTTATTTCATATTTACATATTTTACTAATTTACGTACATACATGCGCACACGCACGTCTAATCACATCAAATTTGTATCTCCAATCGGCTGACACGCGCAGCTGTGTTCACGGACGCGTTACTTATTTTCATCAGTGTCCCGGGGCAAATATCGGACAAACGACGGCCTTGCGTCTATTTTACGAATGCTGTCGAGAACGTCTGAAATCACACACGGTCTGATAATCATTCAAGCACGTGATAGCACGAGTATGCACATGACGGCCGTTTCCTTTACAAGCTTCTATGTCCTTTATAAACTCTGTGTGCAACTCGTAGATCTCCTAGTGGCTCTCTGTCAGCTGGACTGTTTGCTATTAATTCTTGTATGTGGTTAATTCCTTGTAAATGTTAAAAGCAACATTATATATGCCGCTTCTCTGTCTACTAATTTACAATTTAGCTGTTGAGCTGAATAGTGTATAGTATGAATGAATAATAATAAGTTATTATATATTTATGAAGCTTAGAGCATAATTTATTTTGATATAACGTATTAAACTTTTCACGTGATAAAATAAATAAATTTTACATGTGATTTTTTAGTAAATTGTTTCAAATTCTCCTTGTTTCTCTTTAAACTTATAAAAATACGACTTGAATACTGCTTCATTCAATATGGATCGATTATGACGTTCCCTACTTTCTACTACCCCTGTTGCTTATTCATCCGATATGTCTATTATTATGCTTCTTTATTTATAAAATAACCCCATTTATATTTAAAAAAAATTTTTAGTCGTATAATTTAAAAAAAAATATTTAGTATTATTAATTTAAATTTTTTCTAGATTTTTGTTAAATAGTTAATTTTTTTAATATCAAATTTTTATAAAACGCTTTTTAATAGATAAAAAAAGATCCATAGTCTTTTGATTAAAAAAAAAATAATATATATTATTTTGTTGCTAAAGTTACTATTAACAGAGAAAGTATAGAAATAATTGTATATATTTGTGTGTATTACGACGAAATTTAATCCAAATAAACTAAATCCTCTACGAGGGTGAAGAGAAAAAATGGACTCCTATGTCATAATAAGACGACATGAATAACTTGTATATATGTATAATCGTACATATCCGGCGCAACAGTGTTACGACAATATCCATATACTTCATTGATCAGTATGATTTGTTTTCACGTGTCCCTTCGTGCCATTTTGGCATTTGATTCTGCCCTCACGCAGAATGTGTACACATACCAAAAGAAAGCAAAAAATACGACCGTGCGCGCGCAGACTTCTGTACCCACGACCAGATCGCTAATTAAATTAGTCAATTAAATCGATCAAGAGCGTGTGAAAATCACTCTTAATTACGATCGAGAGGACTATGTTCACGAATGTAGTGTTGGAACAAGTCGAGTATCCGAAATTTGTGTACAGATCACGTGTTAACGTTTAACGTGTAGAACAGAATGTACAGAGTATACACATTTGTATATAAACTCTCTACAACACTATGAAGAAGATGAACACGGGACGGATTATAAATATAGTACTTTTAAAATAAAAACTGCCTATGAATTTCCTTTACCTAATCTCAACGAGATGTATTACGGAGCTTTTAGCGAGCTTTTAAGGTAAGTCAACTTCGAGCGAGAGAAAAGAAATCAATAAGAGAGGATTCGCATTTTAGTTATTTTATTTGATCTTTAAAATCTATATGCTCACAATACTTGAGATATGATTGTGTTTTGCAATCTACAAGTTCTTTTTATAGACTTTTTGCTCCTTTCAACTCTTAAATCTTTAATGTAAAGTGCAAGTTCAGCGATCGTTTCGCCTTATCTCATAATTAATCTTAAACTCAATTCGAGAAAGCCAGATAGATAATTTATCCCGTCCTATAATTAAGAACTAGAGACAATTTTTCTTTGCGTTGCAAAACTTCGTCTGCGTCGGTCTCGCAGCTTCAAATTACAATTTTTTTCTGTACTTTACATGTTTTATTTCGCCGCATAAGCATAATAATGCCACATGTAAAGCCAAGTAATTACGTGTAAGATGAAAAACCGTATTATCCGATAATACTCTCAGTGGATTCATAAAGGTACGGAATTGGACCAGTATTTTCCGTGCTGTACTTACAAATACAAAATTTATTATTTATTTATTTATTACACATATGTAAATTATGTATTTTTTATATTTTATTCATAAAAAGAAAATGAAAAAATTGTTTTTTAACGCGTATAGTTATTTATATAGCAATATTTTGTACATAAATTTTATAATTTTATAATTTTTATTTATAACTTTAAACAATATATTTTATTTCGTATAAAAATAAGTAAAAAGAAAAAGGATTAAAACTTTGCATCTATTATATAAATTTGTTTATGACGTCTTTTAATTGAGAGCTAAACTTTAATAATATTTACTATAATAATATTTACATTATCAACTTAAATCCTAAAAAATCTTTTTAAAAGAAGAAAAATATAGTACGCAAAAAAAATATTAAATGTGGAAAATTTTAAAAATTTACAAAAAGAAGTGAAATCTCTCTTAATGCAATTAATCAAGTATATGTATCAAGCATATGTAGAAACAAGTAATGCATCCATTATCATATAAATTCTAAGTTTTAATTTGCATAAAAGCTTTTAAAATGAGCTTTTAAAATAATCAATAAAATTATAGTGAAGCAAAAAACTTGTGTTCGAGTCGCATTAACTGCATTCTTACAAATATATTTATAATATTTATAATATAATGTCGTAGAAATATAGAATAGTATAATATATAAAAAAAGTGTGTAAAATGTAGTAGAGGAGGCGAGTTGTCACAGTTTTTGTTTAGCGATTTTTAGAAAAAAGTAAATATAAGATTTTGGAACATTACATACGTTAAAATACACCTACATCTCTTAATTATTAAAAAAAATATAATGTTCTCTAATAAATATTCTTAAATATATTATCTTACAGATAAGTTATTTAATTTTAAATAAAACTATGAAAATGATAATTAATTCTATATGCAGGGTTAATTGTCACACATTCCAAAGTTGATAATTACATATTCAGGACTTTTTGTCACTTAATGCGCGATAATTAAATCCTATGTTAAATCCTAATGTGGCTTGTCGGATAGATAAATTATGTATTTTCATTGCTCTAACGGGTTCCAAAAGTAATATCAAACGGAATTTTATCTCTAATTATCTTTCTTTCTTATTTTCGTATCATGGTTACAATTTAATCTCACATAACTTTTGAACGACTATTCAAGCCAGATGGAAAACGCAGCTTTCTCGGAGAATAAGTAAAAAAGCTCATTTAGGACAATCTATCTCACATAGCCGTTTTTTAAATAAGAGATTATATTTAAAAATTTTATTACAATAATGATTATTCAACTACATCCAAAACTTATTTAAGACATGCCATTTTCTACGATTATATAGTGAAATTGCGATTGATAATGCCAAAAACTAACAAAAAAGACAAAATAGGAGATTAGAAAAATTTACTCTCCAATCTCATTTTCTTAAAAATTGTTGTAAGTAATATATAGCGATGCTTGACGCAAACCATTTTACACCATAAATTAATATTACGTCAGCAATCTACAGTATAAAAAAAGAATTTTCATATTGACTGAGTTTATAAGCTTTTTGACAATCAACTCCGTATTGCTGCGGTCTCCCCTATAAAAAAAAATAATATATAATGTGAATAATATATGATGTAATATAAGATTAGTAATATTTAAAGTACACATATTTAAATTCACATTTATAAATAATTATATCAGATTAGTAAGTTATTAATAATATCTCTTTCTTTTTTAACTGTTTTTATATGTCTTTGCTTTTGTACATCTAAAAATATTGTATGTAAATCTTTTCATTAAATTAAATTATGTAAATTTCCGTATAAAACATTGATAAGCTATCTTAATGGACCCAAATACGCCAAGTTTTTAGCTTTGCTATGATGAGCTAATGATTTCATTGATCATTTTAGTCACTTTAAGAATCCGTTTTATGCGACTTAGAATTTGCATGAAAAGATAATAGATTAAATTTTTGCTGTATATACTTTTAGCTGTATTAACTTTCTACATGATATACTTAAATAATTGCATAATCTCACTGTTTTTTGTAAATTTTTAAAATTTTCAACATTTATACTTTTTTTAGGTAATATTTATACTTGATATATATATATATTTTTTTTTAATATAAATATGTAGAGAATAAAATTAAAGAATTTTCAGACTGTCGATAAATAAATTTTTTGTTGTTATTTTTACATGCGAAAATTGAAGTTTGGAGTGTGTCAAAATGCATTTAATGACTTTAGCGGAAATGAGAAAGTAGAAGATAATAAGTAAAAAGGGAATCGAAATTTTATTTATGGATACAAAAATGAGCAATTAATCCAAAAAAATATAATCAACTATTTTGTCATTGTTCGTCTCTTTGTATGCATAAGTTTTATATGTTTTATAGTGTTTTTATACCAGCCTTTCTATTGAATTTAATATCTTGAATTTGAGAATTGAGAATGCGATTTGCTGATCAAAATGTATATTCTTAAATGTTATAAATAGAGAGTTCTTGATAAGTGAATTTTATATTGATAAATTTTAACATAAAATTTGGATTGTAATCCAAATTGGATATCCAATTCATCTAGTAATTTTTAGTGAAATAATTAAAATTAGAAGAGGTAAAGACAAAATAGAAATAAATTATATATGTATGTTAATAAAAATTAATTATATAGAAGCATTTACATATTTCTTTGTCACAATTCTGCTATCGAAATTAGTATTTTGCTTTTATGGGATAGAATTGGAAAGTAATCATCTACAAACATTCAAATTTTGCTGTCTAATATTTTAAATAAACATAAACATAAATGGAGAAATACATGATCATTTCAAAACATTGTGAACGTTTTCTCAGCAAAATATTTGTCAGTATCTAAAAGCATTAGAGGCACAAAGGCAGAAAGTGTTTACTCTCTGAGATTCTTTGAAATTTATCCTAATAGCAAATTGCGATAAGAAATTACTGGCGTATTAAGAGTGCTGATATTGTTAATTCAGAATCTGACAACAAAAAAACGATCAAAATGCTAAATACATATGGATATTTTTAGAATACATAGAATACATATGGACATTTTTAGAATACATAAAATACATATGGACGTTTTTAGACTACGTAGAATACATATGGACATTTTTAGACTATATGTGTGATTTTTTAGCCTTTCCGACGGTTCTTTTAATAATTCGGACGATTTTTTTAACATTTCGGATGATTTTTTTACTATTTTTTATTGATTTTATCATAATATACAGACTATTTATTTGCTTCTTTGAGTATTACTAAGAGATAATTAAACTGAGAGATAAGCAGAGAAGAAAATGCGCCTAGACACGTAGATATCTAAATACACCAGTTTGCATGGAATAACCGGAGGATTCTTTAATGGATTTTTGAGTTGATTGGTAAGTGAACTATACATTGATATTTTGATACGTGAAAAATAAAAATTGGAATACATGTCGAATGTATATAGTGATATTATAACGGAGGATACGTAACAGTTAGATGAGATAAATTTGAAATGCTTGTGAATAATGACTAATTAATTAAAAGAAATGTAATCTTTTATTTTGACAGAGTATTTGCTTCTTTCTATATGAACTATCTTATTTTAACATCAGTTACGCTATAGTTCTACAGTTTCTTGCAATTAATATTTTCAAAGTTGCTTATACGCAGTAGCAATGTATTCATATTGTATTCAAATTTTGTTGAATTCTTTCGCAAACATAAAATGAAAATGAACAGATACACAACCATTACAGAACATTGCAAAAATTTCATCGTCTTCAAATGGCCATACAACGTTAAAACAGGTCATTTCTTATTCTACAAAACTTATCTAATTGAATTATAGATTGTCATGATAAAATTACATAAACATTAATTATGTTGTATTAACGAGGTTAACACTGTTATCCAAATATTTCAATTTAAACAATTTTACATAATAAACATAACAGCAAATAGATATATGTATTTGATACCTTACTGTCTTCTATATATTGGAGTATTGAATAATAGATCTAATTAAATAAAATTTTATCAAAATAATAATTTAATGAAATTTTATTTCTTTTAATAAAATTCTATTTTCATTAAAATAATTATTTTCTAATTAAAATATTAGTTTAACTAATTAAATTATTAATTAAATGTTCGAATATAACTGAAGAATTTTTACCGAAGCGATCGATAAGTAAATTCTAAGTTGATATTTCTATGTGATGATTATAATTTGGAGTCTATGTCAAATGGGTCTAGTAATTTGTTAACGGAGAGAAATTGGAAAATTAGAGGAAATAAAAAAAATAAAATGAATTCAACATGTTTGTGAATACAAGTTCAAATTGTTTATGAATATAAATTGGCCAATTAATAAAAATAAATATGATCTTTATTACACATACATCCTCTTTCTCGCTACAATTCTGCAAATGAATATTCTCAGAATTTTCTTATGGAATAATATCAAAAGACAAGCTATCGCATATTCAAATTTCATTGTCGTTCTAGTATATTGCATATAAAGACAAACAGCAAATATATGATTGAACATCGTGAGAATTTTATTAACAAGATGCTTTGTTAATATGTAAGAAGCATTTTTATTCTCTTAGATTTTTAAAGTTTATTAGTTAAACTAAACTGATAAATCATGCGTTTATTATTAACAGTCTTATAAATGGCGTTATTTATCTAAATATTCCAATTTTCTCATTTTAGAGCAATAAATATAAACTTAATTTTCTTTATCATATTGTAAATCTTATTTGCATTGTACTATCGCTTATAGCGTGCAGCGCAGGATCATACAATTAATTATAACACGAGATTTTAATGCCACGATATGACTTGTTAAGGAGTTTCACCATGAAAATTTTCAATTTTTTTTTTTGTTTAAATCGATAATTTAGGGTCTTAATAATATAGAATTTTTTATCTGAATGTATACCGAAAGTAGAATTCCAAATATTAATGAAGATAGTCGATTATGTACAGTGTACAATACCGCTCAGCGTGTAATAGGTGCTTCCTAATGATAAAGAGGCTATTTTGACAAAATTGTCCCAACAAGCCGAGGAGTATGGTTTAAATGCAGAAAACTTACTGTATGGCCTCGATTTTGCTAATTAAAAGTAAATCCCAAAATTATCGTTTTATAAAAAAAAAACCATACTTGAAACTATCGCGTTTTCTTAGAATGACTTTTTTAAAAACAGTGGACACCAGAACTACCACAAAAATTTAATCCAAATGCTTTAAAATTTTGCTCAGTTATTGTCAATTAAGTTATCTAAACAAATACCTGTGATTTTTGTGAACTGACATACTTTTTGTGTAATCCATACTTTTATGTTGAATTTTTACGTGAAAATTGTGAACGCTTTATGTTACGTGAACTCTTTTTTTTTACGTATGCACCATTTTCACATTTTTCAATATTTTTTAATTATGACAGGTATTTTTTAACAAATTTAATGTAGATTAAAAGTAATTAATTAAATTTTTATTACAGCATACTTTGGAGCCTTTCTGCTGTCCGTGAATGCCTGCATTACGTGCAGGCTTCCAAAAAACATGTTGTAACGCTATTTTGTTTTCATAATAAAAAACATAATTTTTACATATTTTATATACTAAAATAAGAGTAATAAATAGGTATAAAAAATATAAAAAAATTTTGTGTCATGTATAGTTTTTTAGTCAACTCTCAAAGTAAGGTATGATTTTGAGGCCTCCAAGGTAGACTAATCCCTTAATAAAAATGTTCAAAAACATTAATCGGCGAATTTTTAAACGGCCAGTATAGGTGAATTTTATATTGGTATTTTCAAGAAACAAAATTTACTATAATTTTCACACCTATTTTCTAAAAAAATTAAAAAAATTTAAAATAAAGAATAAATTTAAATTGTACTTGTGGATACAAAAATGACAGTCAAATGAGAAACATAAATTTTATTTTGCATTCTTCTCTCCACATCTTTGTACGCTTACAGTTTAGCTGCTAAAAATATTCTCAGAATTTGCTTATATGCAATAACAATTATCATACATAAAAAGTACGTTTTTGTTGAAGTATTTATAAATTTAGTTAAATACACATCTAAAAATAATTTTGTTGAACTATCAAAATAATTACGTAAAACGCTTAAGCGTTGATGGCAATATTTCGAAACAAAAAGTTTTAACATTCTAGCAACTTGAGCGTCTTACATAATTTGATGGCTAATAAAATTATTTTTAGATCTGTATCTAATTAAATTTTTAAATACTTCAGCAAAATCGTTTTTTCCATGGGACATATTTAGAACTTGTTTTAATTGTAAAAAAAAAAAACA
>JANQDE010000072.1:964890-989753 GCA_037157785.1 Cephalotes varians
TTAATTGTAAAAAAAAAAAAACAGATTTTACTTAACTAAACGATTACATTTTTTTAAAATTAATTAATTGCATACATTTGTCAGAAATCTAAAATAAATATAAACGAAAGCAAACAATCGTTCTATTAATCGAGAAAAGTCTCAACGAGATGCTCGTCAATATTGGGAAAATATTGAGACGGATAGTGTTTGCCCTCTAAGATTCTCCGAAGTTCACTCAATCAAGCAGTAAATAATAAAGTACGCGAATCTTATTAACGATTAACGATAATTCAACTCTTTTACTTTCGCTCTTCCTCTGTTTGTCTAAACTGTCCCGTGTATATTAATAATTATTACATGTATGCGTATTAATGTTCACCTATATTGTTAATTTTAATAGTATTATAGATTTTGCGAAAGTTCCTTGAGGACAAACTGCTTTGCATATATGTGTTCATAGATATGACTGAAAAAAATTTGAAATCGGCGAAATGACACATTTCACGACTCGATCTCGAAATCTCAGTATTGTTTGCGGACTGCACTAATTTTATTCGGACTGCAATCAAAAGTTCATATCAATGTTATATTAGAAAAGTTAAGGTTTTGATTGCCGTTTTAATTTTTGCGTAATTTTAATCGAAAATTTGTTGACATAAGAATTTTAGATAAAGCTATGATAACGTCGCGAACTTGGTAACGGCACGACAATGATGTTTACACGCGTCACACGGTTACACGGCCCGTCACTCACGAAGTCCAGCATCCTTTTTTACATACTTGGCGTTGCGATGCTATCACTTCATTAAAATTCAAGGAGTTTAAATCAAAGAGTATAATATTAATAAACATTATATATTTTTAAAACTTTTTGATATATTTTGTACGTGTATTTCTGTCAAAGCTATTCTAGGGAGATTAAATTTGGTTGCAAAGAGAGTAAATAGGACAGTATCTGAATTGTCTTCTTTGTTATGTAATGAAGTAATTTTCACGAATGTTGCCACGATTTTTCCGAGAGACTTTACGACGAAATAAAACGACGAGCAGACGCAAATAATGAAGACAAATGATGCGTGAAACTGCACAAACGGAGGGATCGATGGTGACCGCAGCTTTCTACTACATATAAAATATAGTACATACATACTGAGTATTTCAAAATTACATTTTTTCTATATTTATGAATTCTCTTTGACACTTTTATAATCTATAGATTTTAATAACAAAAATATAACGATATCATCCCTACAGCAATGTATGCATACATTCTTAAAATAAAATAACTCTCAATTTTCTCTTTTGCAAAGTTTGCAATTTATTTATATGCGTCTGCTGTATAATTATCGAAATTGTATTTACATGTCGAGCACGTAAATATAAAGTATTACAGACATAAATATACTTGTATTTATGGAAATATTTCCATTTACAGAATATTTTTCAACAAAACAGTAACGTTCGCTATAAAAAAAGTTTTAATAATTTAATTATCAAGAATAAAGTTTTGTAAATAAGACGTGTGTATATGTTTAATAATTTGAAACTTTCGACTTGTCACACTTCAGAATTTTGTTCCGCTAGAAGATTATTCAATTCTTATTGTAAGTGATCTATATTTACAAATTGTATCTTACATTTCATATGTGAATCGCAATATACATTGTACAATATACACCACATCATAAAATCCTCGAAGTAAAAACTCGATTTATGTATATACATATACATATATATCAATCGAGATAACAAAACCGATGGGATTTTGATTTCTCGGTGCTTCCCGGTTACAAATGTGGCTGCAGTCCCCCTTCATGAATTTATTCATAGCAAATATAAAACTATTCATGAACTAGATCCTGTGTGGTCGAATCATCGCGGAGAAATGGTGCGTGAGTCACACTGTACCTTTGCGACGCACTCGAGGTACAATTTATCGCCGCGGTGACATTGAGCGTGCATAACGACGAAAAGTTTCGATACGCGGCGGGAGGCGGCGTTTTCACAATGGTTACAACAATTTTTCGGTCGCGCATTTCGGCCTCATACAGACCGCGCCCAAAAACATAAAATATCTCAAATAAATTCTAACTCAGTCACTATTAAAGGAAGCGTACATAGTCAATTTTTTAAATGTTTCGATATCAATTATATTTAAATCTAACATACAATTTAGTGCAAAAACTTACTGGTTTTAAACATTTAACACTTTCTAGTTTTTAAAAGAGTTCTTAATTTTTAATGTTTTATTATTTTTTCTCATATATTTTTTTAAATAATTAAATTAAATACTTTTGTTATCAATAATTTAGTAAATTTATAAAACTAAGTTCAGTAAATTTTTTTTTCTTTTTTGTCTACTTTTGCTTTAAATCTAATTTAATGTATATAATTAAAAAAAGATACATATATGTATATTTAGATATTATATATAATACATTTATGTATAAATATATATATTTTTTAATATTATATATACTAAATTAAATAGCATTTAAAATAAGCATAAAACAATAAAGTTTTATAAATTTATTGAATTATTATATAATAACAAAATTATTTAATTTAATTAGTAATATATATATGAAAGTTTATTATAGTTATATATATATATATAAATTTATTAAAAATGTATTTTATATTTTTCATCAAAACTATATAAAAGCGAACCTTTGTATACTATATATCTGTTTCGCCAACTGTTTGTCAATGCTAACCAAATATTTTTACTGTACTGAAAAATTGCTACTGGCCGTGGTATATACAAATATGTATACGAATATACATATTTGTCAGCAGAGAAATGACAACATTCATCTCTATATAGTGTAGCGCAATGTGTTATGAGTTTTAAGTCGTAATATAATCTAAATGGATTTCTTACATTAGTTATAGCTAGAATATTCTCATTCGTAAAATATCCTTAGATCATAACAGATTTTATAAATAAAAAAATTATAATTATAATTTATGTTAGTTAAATTAGTGTTTGAATTGCGTTTATAAGTTGTAAAATTATACATTTTGCTTTATTGTTTTTAAAAATAAACTGAAAAGTAATAATTGTTAACAAATTGCAAAAAATTAACAAATTCTTTATAATAAAACAGATAAAACAAAACCAAATTGCAAAATTTTCGAAAAATAGACTAATTCAATGTAATATAAAATTCTCAAATATTCCCAATATTAATGTACTATGACATATTTTTATTTAATCGTTAAATTAGATTGTACAGTTCGATTTTTTTTATGTTTTTTTATATTAAAGCAACTATGGTGAGCACAATGGCTTACCAAAGTTGAAATTAGTGATATCTCTGGAAGTAATCTAAATTACACAACTTAGAATAATTAACAGAAAATAATTAGCGCTAGTTATAGTGATTAAATTTTTGCTTATCAATAATAGAAAATATTACTAATACTATTAGTACTGTTAGTATTCGACATTAGTAGAAAATTTAAAAAACATGGAATAAAAGAGTAAAAAATATAAACATTACATAATTACTCTCTTTGCAAACGCATTTTATTATTTCCTTATGAATAACAGTAACAAACTGTTCTGATCACGAGCTTGTTTAACATGCAAAATCGAAGTCAAATGTAAATCATGAAAGTTATAATCCGCATAATCAGATAGTAAAGTTCTATCTCATCACGTCCGTTAATGACAACGTTTTTTTTCACGTTCAAAGAAACTTCCACGTTTCAGTTCATCAAATTTCGCCACACGGGAATCGTCCTCAAATATTTGCTTGCCGTGTCGATATCCGTTCGTTCCGTTGAAGCAAAGAATAAGAGAGCTTTCGAGAAGAAGAATGAATTATATGTCGTAGATCTTTCTTTAGTTTTTGCTGCTCCAGAGATGAGCATTTAATTTCTCTTTAATGAAGTGTACTGAGACATCTACGAGGCAAGGAAAAAAATTTATAGAAAAAATAAATTTATCTTAAAGCGCATATAATAGCTCGTCATTATTATCGAAATAAAATTCTTCTATAAAAATAAGAAAATTAAAATATAATTTATATAATATGCAAAATTGGTTAAGAAAACACACACCTATTATTTCATGCTTTCACGTGTTGAAAGAAAGAAATTGGCCGTACTAAATGTATCATTCACATTTGCATGCGCAATTAATATACAATTCTTTAGTAATCTTTAAAGACACTTTTTTATTCGAAACAAGTTTAACGGAATTAACCGTTTCGTAATATCACGCGTTAAATATGGTATATTAAATATTGTTATGTGTATTTTGTACAGGAGCCGGCAATACTCAGTGCATATTTAAGAGCATAAAAGTGAAATTTTTAGCGGCATAAACGCCGAGATGGGTCAATTTTACCGCGTTCGCTGTACAAGAAAGAATTCTACCGCAGAAGGTATCTACATTACCTAGGATTAAACAGTATATGCGTGAGGTGAGAACATTTTCGCAGAAAACGAGTTTTCTCCATGCGCGCACCTTTTTTACGATTTTTATTCTTCGCAATACATTTATTAGCCGGGGAACTGCGAACACACCCTTCGTTGATTTGCGCCTATAACTTAAGACTCTGGTAATCTAGTAATTATTTTAAGCGTGTTTTATCTCGATCATAATGGCTATTCTTATTTTATTGTATCTCATACAAATGAAGCAGCATGATTAAATGCATTTTCTTCGTAATATATAATTTTATAAAATAAAATAATTATATCCAATATAGCCTATTTATTGTTTGCTTTTCTTTCCTGTACCTATGTAAATATTTGAAAATGTCTCATATTTTCAATTAATATTTAGAAATATTTCTTATTTTGAATGTGGCCATCAATTTCCGTTGTTAAAGTAATCGCAACGCTTATGTAAAACATATTATTGTGAGTATAATTTTTTAGATAGGCTAAATTAGGTAGAATTACCTTATATTGTGTGTGTGTGTGTGTGTGTGTGTGTGNGTGTGTGTGTGTGTGTGTGTGTGTGTGTAGACAGAGAGAGAGAGAGAAAGAAAAAGTTAATATGGTTTTTATTAGTATAGCTCCTATTTACATTTTGTACATAAACTTTGTTAATAATTAATATTTAAATTTAAAACTTGATAATTACTTTCGTGAAAATGTCATTCAGTCAATTCCAGACTCAAAATTATAAAATATTTATTATTTTAGACATTATTTATAAAAATGTGACAACACTACCTATATAATAGATCGAAGAAAAACAGAAGTAGTAATGTGGTCTCTATACAAAAATAAATTTAAAAAATTTATTGTTTTGTTTAAATAAAACAGTATTTGGTTACAAAACTATATATTTACAAAAAAAATTGCAGAATGTGCATATGCAAATGTATATGTGTACATATAACTTTTTCCACATATAGACTGTCGGTAGTAAAAATTGTAAAATTTGTAAACAATAAATATATTAAATAAATAGTAATAAAAAGTATGTATTAACAGCAGAGTTACAGTCGATTTATCAATAATTATTTCAAAAATCTTGAAAAACAAATTATACATCATCAGCATTAGGGGACTATAGTAAAATGCCATATTATTGTTCAATACTTTGCATAACTTAAAATGTGTACAAATAAAGTGTTAAATAACGAACAAAACACTCAAGTGTACATATATTTGTGTGATAATACGATAAAATTTAAAAAAAAAGGAAGTATATACAATTAAATGTTAAATGTTATATCTTGAAAATGTTTCGAAATGCTCGAAAGTAGAAAAGCGTTATAATAAAAACTGGCTATTGTATATTAACATATTAATATCATTATGTTTATACATATATATATATATATATATATAATATTTTGGCATATATACATCTATATATAAATATATAGATATGCTAATAGTTCTCATTTATTACATTATGTATATCTATATTCTTGTATATATATATATATATATATAAACGGCAGGCTACAAATGGTTCCATAAATAATCACTAGAATTTACCATCTCTAATAGCAAAAATATTAAAAGAAGCTATTATATCTAAAGGCTATAATATCACTTCTTCTCTCTCTCTCTCTCTCTCCCCCCCCTGTGTGTGTGTGTGTGTGTGTGTGTATGTTTGTGTAAACTTTTCTAAAAAATTATCTTAAAATATTAAGAAAATGTTATTATCTGTATAATGTGCAATTGTAATATACATTTATTTTTAAATCAGGATTGCACAAACTGTACATAAGATCAGATCTACAGCGAATCAGATCTAACGTTTTTTTCTTCTTTTTCTAATACTAGACATCACAGATGCGCGCTTCGTGCGCGTTATTTAATTTTTTATGTTTTACTTTTAACTATATTTACTTTTACACTATTGTTATAGTGTAAAACTTGCTTTTAATTCCTATCAAAATATGCAATGACAGTTACTTACGAAATAGCAAAAGAATTAATTGGCATCGCGTTAAAGAGGCAACAATACTTCAATATGCGAGTATCGATTTATCATACTTTTTTTTAGATAGGACTAGACATCACAGACGCGCACTTCGCGCGCGCTATTTTGTTTTTTATTTTTTACATTTTATATATTTGCTTAAACACTTTATGCAATTAATGTTATACTGTTATTGATATACTATTAATTCCTCATATAATTATCAAAATATGCAATGACAATCGCTCACAAAATTAGCGCAGCGAGAGAATCAGTCGGCGTTGCCAACAATTAACTTCGAGACTTTCGAAAAGACTTCGATACACTTGAGTCTTAACATGTCTTTTTTAAATCTTTAAGATAGACGACTATTACTTTTTATTCATCGTTTTTTTCTTATGGCTATCACTTCTTAAAGCTGTGGAAGTATTTCACAAATCGAAATATTGGATCAACTTTGGATTCGTCTTGAAAAGTCTTTCGTCTTACACGTATGTAAATCGAATAATCGGATCATATTGCTGTCATTATGGGTGTCCGCAGTTAAAATTTATTTTTGCCTTCGTCGAAATTTAATCTTAGTACTCCTGCGCCGAGAAGTTCGAAGAGGAAATCTAGAAGAGGTCAGACGGATATAGATCGGGTTAAACTTACACGAAGCTTACGAGAGAAACACGAGAAGATCTGTATCGAGGAAACATTACCTAGGTTTGCGTTGCTCATGTATGTCGGAGTTTTTTTTTCAACTGATGTGTGATAAAACTTTAAAAATATATCTTTATATAATTTTTCGTTTGTAATAAAATAAGATTTGATAAAATAAGCTAATACAACATAGATAAATAATTGATATTCACATATTAACTTTTCGACAGAAGATGCTTCGGCATTCCAGCATGCATGAATTTGGGTCACCCGGAGTCAAATGTGATTCTATTACAGAAAGCATTAAAGTGCGGGAAAACAATTGCATTGTTTCTATACATGAAATAAGTTTACTGTTGGGGTCTCAAACAACCTCGCAGCATCTATTAAATCACTGCTGCACTTCGGTCAAAGCTAGATGTGGGTGCTCAATATTTCTATTTTAAATTTAAACACAATATTCTAATATACATTCATGCTATGTGCCGAACACAGCCGGTCATAATAACGCAGTTCTAAATTGGAATAGAATTAAAGTTACAAATAAATTGATCATCAAATTAATACTGATGAGCATCTTAAAAACTGCAAAAAACTTATTACGAAAAATATTATCTAAGCCAAGGTCTGAACCAGGAATCATCTGCCTTGCCGGGGCGAGTGTCTTTTCCAATTCGACTTTGCCGATTTCGTCGACTTCGTCAAATTGGAAAAGACAGCCGCTCTAGCAAGGCAGGAGATTCCAGGTTCAAACCCTGGCTTAGGTAATATTTTTCGCAATAAGTTTTTGCAGTTTTTAAGATACTCATTAGTATCAGTATTAATTTGATGATCAGATTATTTGTGACTTTAATTCTATTTCAGTTTAGAACTGCATTATTATGACCGGCTGTGTTCGGCACGTAGCTTGAATGTGTACTATCGTGTTTAAATTTAAAATAGAAATATTATTGAGCATCAACATCTAACTTTGACCAAAGTTTGGCAGTGATTTAATTTACTTGATGTATTCATATAGCGGTCGAAAATTTATTATTGTATGCATAGATATTTTGTTATCTATATAGAGGTAAAAGTGCACGTTTTGTCACTTTGTAAATTATAGTTATTATTCAGAAAAAAGATTAGAGAAAACAAGTAATGAACGTTTGATTTTCATCGCAATAAATTTAATTTCTATCTTTTTTCATTTTTATTTTAGTTTTATTTTAATTTAATTTTATTTTTTATTATAATAATTAATTTTATTTGCGAATTTAATATATTTTTAAAATAATTATAACCATATTGTTATTTATTATTGATACTCACAAATGTTTATTATGTGCTTAATATAATCATGTCAAAGTTAGATGTAAAAAAAACGTAAAAAAAAATTCTAATATCATTATAATAAGTTGAAAAGAACTAAAAAACTAAAAGGTAATGTCACAAGAGCAACTGCTCCGATAGCGGCACTTTTTTTCTAAATGTCTTCACGATTCCTCGAGAGGATACGATAATCGGAATAAAGTAACTGCAATGAAGTCCGAAAGAACCAAGAGAAATTCCAGTGATATGTGGGCGGTGACGAAGTTCGCGAATTACGACTGTAGAAGTCTCATGGCTGACTGGAAAAAAGCGGACATTAGGGTGCAACTTTCCGCTCCATCTGTATTTATTGTCAGGTAGATTACGGCACTGAAGTTTAGAGTTTTATGCTCATTGGTAAATCGTGTTTTTATGACGTCTCGCCGTAAAATAAGCATTCCCGAAGCTTTCCCGAAGGAGAAGGATACTGACGTAGCGTTTGTGTAACGCCGAAGAAACCAGGAATGGATTTTCTATTACGCCTGTGTGTATAGTACAATATATACATAATACACACGCATAGGGATACCAGATATTGCAGTAAATCCAGAGCTGTACAGTTAAACGTATATCTACTGATATATCAACTGAAAACAAGAATATTTGAGATATAATATTTGAGATTGTTACTGTTTTAAAATAAAGAGTATCAAAACTTATTTGTACACGTAATATTTATAGAACATTAATTTTCACTTTTAAATATAAGTTTATTCCTATTTCAATATATTAAGAAAATAAATTTTAATTTGAACGGACGTCGATAATGAATAAATTATCTAGAGAGAGAGAGAGAGAGAGAGAGAGAGAGAGAGAGAGAGCAAGAAAACTAATTAAAGAAACCCGTCTTCCATGAGTGTCTAAAAACATATATATGTGAACTTTTGCTCATTTGTACTAGCAAATAAATCTCTGTCTGGAGATAGTACGATCGTAAAATAAATTTTGCTTTTCTTTTGTGTCTCTATATTAAAACGAAAAATTATTATCTCGCGCAAATATTTCGATATTCAGATGTGAAACTGACGATGATGCTATTATTCTACACTCGTCGTCGTGTTACGTTGTTACAAATTTTATGCATTGGCAAGAACAACAAAATTTATAAGAGAAACGCAATTGATTGTGGAAAGAACAATTTTTGTTGAAGAATAAAAATTTAGCTAGAAACATATCTGAAAATATTTTTGTAATAAATCATTAAACTAATTATATATAGAAAACTTAAGCGCCGATAATAATGTTGCAAAAAGTTTTAACATTCTGGCAACCAGTTTGAGTATTCTACATAATTATTTTGGTGGTCCAAACAAAATTATTTTCAGATCTGTATTTCAGTAAAATCGTTCTTTCTGTGTACGATTTTATTGAATAAACTCAAGCCCGAAATAATAGTCTAACTTCTGAATCGGATTAACAACTTCGAATTCTAAAACGTTCAAGAGTTGAAATTTTTTTTTTTTTTAAAGAATTACGAGATAAATTTCTCGTAGTTACTCTTGAGGGGCATTAAAAGTCTTAAATACATTTAAGTGCTATTTGATACATGTGCAGAGAAATCTCATTATAAGTTGCCACGAATTTTTCAGACATATTGGCAAGACAAAAAGTTTTACAAAACCTCTCTTTTTTAGAGATTTCATAATCTGGATATTTATATTTTAATTTGAGTATATTTTTATAAAATTGTTTTTATTATCCTCCTCATTAAATTTATTTTAGTTAAAATCCCCAAGAATTGAATTAATAAAATGAAATAGATCAGTGCGGAATATACAAAAAAATATATTTAAAATATTCTAGCCAGTTCATTGGTGGACTCAAAATCAACGTTTGTGCCAAAACTGGTGAGAGTGAATAATATTATTTTATATAGAATCGTATTTTATATAGAAACTCATTCACATTGGATTTATTTTGAATTTCAAAATGGTACTCATATATGAGTCATTATGAGTGAATTTTTTAAATACAATCGAGCAAAATTAGCCAATTCTTATTTTTTGCTGTGCGTGCATTTTATTTTATGCAATATATAAAACTGCACGAGAGAGCAGCATTGCGGCGAATTGTCCGCCAAATTCCTTTTTCCGCTTCTTCCCATCTACGACGGATAGTAAATTCGTTTCGTCGAGAGAACGTAAAACTTCATTGAAAGTACATTTGTCGCTCGTCCCGGTATCTTCATTGCCTGGGGACGAATTTACGCTCATTGGAAGATCACGATTTCATGACGCCTCGCCGTCTAACGGACTGACATATGGCGCACTAAAGACACCTCTAGAACGTAGTGTCATTTTGAACGGCCTATTGGAAAATTGCGTTCCTTCTCTCCTTCCCTCGTGCAGGTTTGACCTGACAAGCCATTACCTTTCGAAGACGACGTATTTTCCGATCTGTCTCGCAAAGAGGCATAAATAATACGTTAATAGCCCTGCTATTCCAGTTCGCGATCGAACCAATTATTTTGTTCATCGGAGCACCACGAATTCAACGACCCGTCTCTTGCTAATGTTTCATTAATAGTCACATTTTAATGGCCATTATATGTACGCAGCGGGTCCGGATAATGTGTTTAATGTTCCGTGGTGCATCGAAAGTTTGATTGCCAATAATAATGAATCATTTAAAACCGGACGGCTAACAAATTTCTAATTATGCCAATTACGTAGTTAGTAAAGTATCTTAAAATATCGTACCAAAATGCATCTATTATCAAGCAATCTATCTTTAGTCGTTTAAATAATTATAAACGAATCTTTTTAAATGAATTAATTTAACTTGGAATCAAGGACAGTTCGTGAAGAGCCTGAAAAATTGCATGCTTCTGAAAAACAATATACGGCCATTAGCCGTCATCTACCGGCATATTCCTCCGTATTTCATAGGGAGCGTAAAAGCGTTAACAGCCACTGCAGAAGACGTGGAGACTTATTTCGTGCAGGAGCGTGCGAGTGGACAGTGATTTAATTATAACGTTTATAAAAGACGTGGCACTCAGAGAGCAGAAAAAATTTACATAATATCAAGAAATATTTAATGGTGAATATTACATCGGCGTGAAAAGCTTGAAATTTACTTTAGCGCCGAGCTATAATTCCGACACTGAAAACTGTATGCATGAATTATCATTATGATTTCTTCTACATACCCTTATAAGATTTATAATTACACAAAATAGAAAAGGAGATAAAATTGAAATAGTTTTAATTTGTGTAATTTGGATACGGAAAAAACAATTTTGCTGAGGAATCTAAAATTTTGCTGGATACAGATTTAAAAATAATTTTGTTGGAATCTTAAAAATAATGAGCAATGCTATAAAAATTTTGATATTCTAGCAATAATATAGTTTGAGCTTTCTACATAATTATTTTGATAGTTCAACAAAATTACTTTTCTGATCTGTATCTAGAAAATAAAATTTAAAAAACCTTAAAATTTTAGATCTTTCAGCAAAACCATTCTTTCCGTTCGTGTATATTATTAATCCTGAGATATTTCAATAAACAAAGAATACCATGTGTAAGTTAAAATATTTTTCAATGCGCCAATTAAACATTTTTTTATATCTTGATAACACGATATTATAATGTAAATGAGTGCAAGACATCCGGTATCACTCAGGTGAAGTAATCAAATTATCGTCGTCAGGTCAAATACAGAATGCGAACTGGGAATTATTGGAAGAGGAAGGCGGGAATCAACTGTTAATGCATATTAATGAGCATTAGCATAGTCATGCGCTGGCACTTTGCGGCTAAATAAATTAATGGCCGAACATTGAAAAATGCTGGATTAATGCACCGACATGCACATTCCGTGCCTTAAACTTCCAAGCCTTAATGGGCCTGTCGATTAAGGATTTAAGGCTAATGCTCCGTGCAAATACTTGCTCCCTAAAACCGCGGTTTCCCGTTCCTTTCGTGTTAACTGCCCTTAAATAAAGAGAGCGATTTTGCGACGACTGATCGGAAACGGATAGCTCGGTGCGGAGTGGGAAAAGATATCGGCGTTGAAGTCAAAAAGAATTCTAACACGACGATTTATCTTCCTGTTTTTTACAGTTTACTATATAAATAATTTTAATGTAATCCATGTCCAAAAATTATTGATAATGTAGTAAAAAATATTATATAAAATTATACAAAATTGTTTATAGCAACAGTAATATGTATCTCTTATTTTATAGAAAATACATGTACACTTAAATTTATTTATACATGCATATATTAAGCAAAATAATTTGGTACCTTTACCTTTAATCAATTATAATTTTAATTTAAATTTAAATATCTTCCCGCCGTGTAGTGAGTTTGGAAGTGCCAATTTTAAGGTCTAAAATGTGCATAGCTTAAAGAAAACTGACAACATAACAAAACAGTATCAAACACGATGGCATTCGAAAAACATATTAGACACTGCATTTTTTAAAAATTTCCAATAAAAAAATGCCATGGCTGCAAATATGATTTATTCAGTTTTAGAAGAAGATACTTGGAATGCATAAAACTTGTAAAAAGTAGTATCAAAAATTTTGGAGTGATGATTTCCTTATCGATAAAAAACATACTGGGATCTAGAAAACAATTTGAAGATGAGGAGCTCGAGCACTTAAATGAAAATTCCGCTCAAACTCAAAATGATCTTTCGTTACAATTAAGATAATAACTCGGCAATCAATTTCCATTCACTTACATAAACTAGGAAAAATTCATTAACTAAGCCGATGGATTTCGCACGAATTTAGTTCGAAAAAGCAGAGGAAAATCGACATGACATTGCATCTTGCTGACAAGATGCAAAAGGATGAACTTTTTGTACAAAATCATTACTAGTGGTAAAAAGTGGGTTCTATACAACAATTCTAAAAGAAGAAAATTGTAGATTAACCTTGGTCAACCATCGACATTGATCGCGAAATTCACGCAATATTCACGCAAAAAAATTTTATTATCTATTTGATGAGATATAAAGGATGTGATATATTATGAGTTACTGCAATCTAGTCAGACAGATTAATGCTGAGTATTATTAATAACAATATATTTGTTGAGCGACGAAATAGAGAGAAAAAGACAATTTACTGACCATGAATGCGGTATATTATCTTGTAGCATAATGCTCGCAAAAAGGATATTATTCGTTGGACTGGGAAATTCTCCCTCATGCAGCTTATTCACCGGACCTAGCTTCTTCAGATTATCATCTATTTCGATTACTCCATCACATGATTGACACATGGAAAGAACGATTTTGCTAAGGAATCTAAAATTTTGCTGGATATATATCTGAAAATAATTTTGTTGGACCATCAAAATAACCCATAAAAATAATTTTGTTGAAACCTTAAAAATAATGAGCAATGCTGTAAAAAATTTTGATATTCTAGCATCATAGTTTTAGCGTTTTACCTAATTATTTTGCTAATTTTACAAATTATTTTTCTGATTTGTATCCAGCTAAAATTTTAGATCTTTCAGCAAAATTTTTTCCATGTAGACATAGTAAAGATAGACTGAGCATGTCGAGACACGGCAGACCCTCTAAAAAAGTGTTAAAGAAAGAAGAGAGATCTGAGTTGTGGTTCCCTTTTTCTTGCACGCGGAGGCCTGACATATAATATTGTTCGATTTATGTTTACTACATTCTATGACTGATACTTTAAAAGTGTGGAAGATGTCCGAAAATGTAATGATTTTTTCACTCAAAGTCGCCATCTATTTTTGAAAGAGAATTTGTTTAGCTGTCGGACGACAAACAAAGTAATCGAAAATAATGATAAATATTTTGAAGTCTCATGTTTATTATTTTTTGGTAAATAAAGGCTCAATTTCTTCAGAAAAAGCACCGAATTTGCGAATCTAATACTTATCTACTTATATATAAAGGTGAGGAAATTACGAAATTATAGACTTATTTAATATAAAGAATAAACTGATTACATACATTGAATTTGATTTTTAAAAATCAAAAATAAGTTTTAAGTAGAGTGCAAGTCAAGTTATTTTCTTCCATTCTCAAAAAGAATCTCTTCACAATCTGAAGTAGAATCTTGACGCAAGTCCTCTCGAAAGTCAAGAAAATGCAATTCGCACTGAAGGATACTTTCAATCTGACATACAATTCGACGGTGAAAAGACGGATCGTCAACACTACACTTATCATGATGCAACGCAGAGGCAATGTGAAAGAATTGTAACACGATACAAAATCTTGCCTCTGGCTCTATAAGAAACTTTATATAATTATTTTTAAAATCTTAAATCTCGAAAACAATCATATTTTGGGGGCAATAATAATAATATTTTTTAAAATAAATCTTGTCAAATTTATATTAATTATAATTGATAATTTTTGTAAATATTTATAACAAAAAAAAATTACTATTATGTTTTAAAAAAGTAAATAGCAAATATTTCTTAAAAAAGTAAACAGCAAATATTTCTTAAATTTCTTAATATTTCTTAAACTTAAAAAAATTTTTATTATATATTATTAATACAATAAAGTTATTTATATAAACACTTTTAGCTTTTTTGGTGAGGGCCGATGTTTATGGCGCATCTCAATTGCTCGCATCAAATATCAATATAATATTTATTTTTATGAAAAATGGAATTAAAATATATTGTATTCGGTATCGATGATTAAAATCGATATCCTATTAAATTTAGTTGTCTCTAGTTACTCTGTGCTGTTATTGATATAATGCACATGACTGTTTTTATTCGTTACTATCGAAATTGTGAAATGATATCGATGCTATGGCGTGATAATCGATCGCGTGAGTAACAATATCAAAGTTGTGTTAAAATTAAGCAATTCTAATCTTCCCAATAAACTTATAAAGTAACGCGATCAGTAACATCATTAATTTCCCAGGCGACTGTGCCGCAGTTAAAGTAAACAATTAAAGTGAACACCTGTACTTGCGTAGTTGTAAACAAGTCCGTTCGCGCGCGGATACGCCGCTGGAAAGATCCAGGAAGGAAAGGTGATCTCGAAAGGAAGGACGGCGGCTGCGGCGAGATAGCGTAATGCAGTTTCGTCTTTACGACGTAACCGACATCTACAGATAGCTGTGGATCAGCCGTCGCCGTCGCCGCCGGCATCTGCATCTGCATCATCGCGCGCACCCAAGTCCGAAGCCACAGACTACAGAATTCGCAATACTGCTTTGGATTGGGATTTATATCTGGACATCGACGGCTGGTGGTTTTAATAAAATGTAAATACGCGCTGACGGGCTTTCGAAAACGCATTAATTCCGCCGATCGATCCGCCGAATGTTCCTTCCTCGGCCGCTGACGAGATAGAACGATTAATGCGACCACATGGGAGTTAATAAAAAGCGATGTGGAGCTTATCGTGACGGTCCGTTTATAAGCTTATAACAAAGATTAGATTAATAGCTATGCAATTTAAAAGGGATGCAACACGAGAGAAGAAATATTTTCTAATAATTTTCTTTGATGTTATAAATATAAGGATTGTCTTATATGTAATTTAATTTTTTACTTAAAGTTGATCATTGGCTACCTTCTAACAACATTTGCAAAAAAAAAAAGACCTTTTTGTGTGGCGTACCATAATTAAATTAACTAAAGAATAGAGTGAAGTGAAGATGTAAGAACAAACAAAGTAATTATACTATAAAGGTACACGTAGTATGTTCTTTGACAATAATTAATATAAAATAATAAAAGTAATCTCTCAAAATATATAAACACAAAAAAGATAATATTAAATTAATAAAAAAATAATTTAATCTATTTACTAAGAATTAAAACAATAAAACTGTCGTTATTAGTAGAAAAAAATAATAAATTAATAAAATTTATAAATAATTTTATATAATTAATAAAATAGACACAATAATTATAATATTGTAACATCTTAATTAAACTTTAATCATAATTTTTTAAATTAAAAATTACTTTTATATCTAATACTTCCACCGTCCTCACTGAACCTTATTCTTTTTCTTATCGAGTCGGTCTCTCGCAGATTATCGTAACGGAATTGACTCCGTGAGGATAAAACCTATGTATATTTCGATCAGGATGTACGACTGTATGTGTAGGCCATGTGAAATAGGACCACTGCCTTATCCAACCCGATCGTGGCACCGACCTGTCGTATCCTCTTAGTTCTCGCAGAAAAAATACTCTAAGAGGACAGGATATCCAATTGCGACGTTCATAACTTTCCTGTGGAAATCTTCCACATCGAAAAATTGCATTTGCGATAGCGAATGATAAGAGACTTATTATGAATTGCCATAACGGAGAAATGCACTAGCAAAAAAATAATATATTACAATATTACTAACAACATCACCATATATTTAATGCCATTTCCTGAGTTTAATCAAAATAATAAACGATATTTTAATTTGCAATGAACATTGTGATAAAAGATAAACTCAAAAAAAATTAACACACTTTTATTCAGCGGTTATTATTGTCTTACGATAAATAAAAACACTTAACAGATATTGTGTCATATTCACAGAAATCGCAATCCAGCTCAGTTAAAATTGCATTATTAGATGAATATTAGTTTGATACGTAATAAGATAATTATTTATATTATAATATTTATTATATGTTTATATTGTAACTTTTAAATGTCTTCAAGAAAATTTTTACAATATCAAGAAATTTCGCGAACATTTTCATCATCCCCAAAAAATTATTGGGAATAAACTGTTTCTTTTACAACAGAGAAAAAGTTGCTTTATGTTGCTTTATAACAACAATGATTGAGAACTATTGTTGTTATATAAAAGAAATCACGTAAAAAGATACAACAGATCGTTGAGCTTTTAAATTTAATTCAAGTGAGATAAATTCAAGACAATAAGTTGATTTAATTTGCAGTAATTGCAAATAAGATTTTATTAATGACGTTATAAAAAAAGTATTACTCTAAGCATAATCGGTATTTACATAATTACATGTAAAATAAACAAATTATTTTTGGAAAACATGATAGAACAGTACAATTGTTTTAATACAAGTGCATTAAAAACATGATTAAAATTTAATTAAATGATCTGATTAAATTCTAATAAAATTAATTTTAACTTTTTAATTTTTTAAGTCACCTAACTTTTTATTATAATTATGCATATTTGTAATAAAAATGCATAATGCAATTATGCGTTTATTATAATTGTTATGCATATTAAAAGATTATGCATATAAAAACTGCATGCAAATTATGAAAAATAAAACGTTGGGAATGACATTATACTTGTAACGAATAGTCAGTAGAAATAACAAACATGAATACCTAACAATATTGAAATCTGTTCGGACAGTAGCATGAATCTTCAATGCATATTGAATAGGGATCGAACTCAATAATACCAGCATTTACCGGTAATTGCAACCAGTTACGAGTTTATAGGATTCCCGCAATTATTTATCATGGAGATCAATTATCCAGACTACAACGTAACATATTGCAATGTACTTCTCTCTGTCGTGTATAATATAATTATTACAGAATCATCATCACGTTCACATTTGTGTACTATGACATTATCATATTAAATATAACAATATTACATTATTACATTATACATAACCACGTGTAATAACAGCTTGTATCTGTAATATCTTGCATCTGTAATATCTAAATTAATAAATACTTTCAAATACTTTAAAAATGTAAGCACATATAATTTTTAAAAGCTACTGAAATGATAATTTTTTGGTGAATTTACATTTATGATTTAAAATAATCAAGACGCAGAAATATACGTCTATTATTATAGTTTGATTTTAAATTTTTCTTAAAAATATAATATTTAAAAAGTATTTATATTCATGATATATTATTAATATATTACCTTAAATTTTTATCATATCATATTCATATTTTGTACCACAGCTCAACGAAATTTCTATCCATAAATATGGCTGACATTTTTACAATAAATATTTAAAAAAACATCATATTACTGATATAAATGTATTACACACACATACACACACACACGCACACGCACGCATGCACGCACACTACAAACTTTTATTATATTTATTACTTATAATATATCTTATATCTTAACGCCAGCTCTATCCATATAAATTTTAGGTCGACATTTTCATCTTAAACTTAAAGATATAAATGAGAATGAGATATGTATATTCAATAGAGAATTGCTTACATCTTTTATTATTTATCATTATGTATTAAAAAAATAATGCATACAAATCTTTTGTAATTTACATGCAATTTTAGAAACAATATTTTTATAATATTTTTTATTTTTCGATTTTTTTGAATTATAAAAATAAATTATTAAAAGCGTGCAATGTATTGATGATACATTATTTTGTCAAACGTAATAAAGAAAAAGTCAATTCTATTATTCTCTTTACTATTTCAATTGGAAATATTTTTATTGTTCAATTCAACAGGCTCGATTGTTCTATTTGAGACAAATTTAATTTTCATATATCAAACGGCTATCAAAATGGGCATCGTCGAAACATTTCGCAGGTCCTTCACCAATTAATTAGTCAATCACGTTCGTGGATTTCACGCAACTAATTATTCGCGCGTCTGGGACAGACCGTCGACGTCGGTCTGCTAGTTATTGGAGGAACGTGAACTTACGAGATCTAGTGTACGTAACTAGATCTAGCATACGGACTAATACATTCGCAGTATTTGATCGTTAATATCGTGCTGTATAATTTGTGTCATGTTATAATTTGCAGCGCGTCAATCATATCGAGGCGTTTTTGATGTAACTTTATTAGCTCTATACTCGAAAAAAAAGAAATAATAACTTTTTGAATAAGCATCAAGCTCCATAATATTCACGCTTTTGATATTCTCTGTAGTATTTATCCATTTCTTTATTGCCTATGTTAAACTCAAATTTTAAATGTGCTGTTTAGTTTATTTCGACGTGTTCTCCATCTCTCTTGTCGCGCGACATCTCGAATCACCAACACTCTCACGAGCTCGGCAACAGTTGTATCAATTCCCCGCGCACTTGAGAAAGTATCGTTATGCGGATTTCCGTCTGCAGGGAGATCGCGTTTCTACCCCAAAAGGCGCCGAACTGCGCCGGAGGTTGCACACTCTTGATTAATTCAAGGCTCCTTTCTCACCCCCTTCTCACCTCAGTCGCGACAATCCGGGTAATCGAGTCACTCGCGGCTGAGCGGATCTAACAATGCAGATACTGTTACGCGCAGATAGTACTACGAATGGCTCGGGATCCATTAAGACTCGAATCATGATGTTAGAGCACAGGCAACGCGCATCAGAACTTCCCGGTGCATTATACATGCACTTTATGCCTATAACAGCTATATTCGTGGGCTGACGTATCGCAAACGGTGACGTCAATTACACTCGATATACCGCTCGAGAGTATTGCGCATTGGAAGAGATAGCGCGGATATTTCCGCTACCGGGTTCTCGAACAGCGCGCAGTCGTTCCTTCCGGGTCGTATGCCGGCAGGCATGCTCCAGCATCTCGCGTCACACGCTATTGCGCGTTTATTAATTTTCTTATCGAACTAGCGAATCGAAGTCAGGCTTTGATATTTATAAATTTGTCAGATAGATTAATTTTTCCAATTTTTTAACATTGCACGCGTGTACGATGTTTCTCGCACTGTTTTTTAAATCTCGCAGCTATGAATATGCAACGTCTGGAATATATCTGTCTTGAATATAAACTATTTTTATTGGCATCATCGATATTGAAAAAATTTCTGTTCGTGTAGCCTTTATGTAATAATTAAACTCTTTAATACTTGTAGGATTGTGTATAAAATTGATTTTACTTCTTCGATTATATTATTATTGTTTTAAAAAACGCGCATTATTATTCAATCGAGACGAACTGTTGTCTCTGTACATTCATACATAAATTGGCGAATAATTTATCGCCGTTGCTTCATCTTCACAACGACCGGTGACTCACACACTGCGTATCGAAGTACGTATTAATAGCGGTGCGCTCCCTACGTTTAACTATATAATAATGTAATCGCAAGGGTACGTGAAACCAAGCCTCACTGTGGAGGAAGTCGCCTAGTCTCGGCGGAAGCAACGAACATTTTGTGTATTTCTGCATCTGCCGACGAGTAACGATATTTATCAGAGTAAAAATAATTCTCTTGAAAAAGTTATTACGGTATTCATATAAAGAAAACCTAAATGAAATAAAAACAAAATGTTGTAAAAAATCATTCAAAAGGCCGACGACGTTAAAATGACGACAAATAACAGCATTATCTTATTACCTGGATAATAAAGTTATAGAAAATAAGCATGAGGAATGCATATGAATAATCGTTATGTGGAATATCAGCATGTGGAATAGGAGCATGCAGATAATCGTTTGCGAAGTTGCTGAAGTATTGCCGTTTAGAGTTATCACGTAACAACAAATTTACTACATACATTTAAATACACTTTGAGAGGCAGAGATTTTGATTGCACATTTGTTTCTTATGCCATCGTATCACACGCTACTGTTTACAGCGAAGACAAAGCGCTTTATGATTACCAATGTCGAATTCTATTTTACGCTGAGATTACAATATACAAATGTGACGATGATACAGACTCTCCGACTTAATTGGCATAAATACGATACTATTAT
This sequence comes from Cephalotes varians, assembly GCA_037157785.1. Lineage (NCBI taxonomy): Eukaryota > Metazoa > Arthropoda > Insecta > Hymenoptera > Formicidae > Cephalotes > Cephalotes varians. The sequence goes on from JANQDE010000072.1 coordinate 985,914, forward strand.
TAATGTGTTACGCATGCAGTATCATGCTTATTACAAATATAGATTAACTAATCATCATGTAATTAAGAGTTACTACCTAGTGCATACAAATTTACACATTTGTGTTTGACAATTATTAAGACTGAAATTATTAATATTTCGGAATTAATTGTGCTTTAATTTATGGGTTTGCGGTTAAACTGAGAGCGAAAAGCTATTTTATATTGTATAGGCTATTATATTATTTATAGAGCTAAGTAGTTTAAATCTTAAATTATATTAAAATTTATTAAAACTTACGAAATAATATATAAATTAGAAATTAATTAATAATTTTTCTCAATCAATACAATAATATATCTAATCAAGTCAGGTAGTGGTTCATGTTAATATAGCGCGCAGCGCGAAACCGCTCCGTATATTTATATTAAACTTTTACATCAAATACAGGATTTCTCTGTATGCATTCAATTAAATACTACGTACAAAAGACTAAATTGCATGAGAATTAAATAATAAATCTGAGGTGTTATATTTATCACGAATATTATACACAATTTTTATAACTGGCAACTTAATTCGATAAATAGAGAGGGGGCTGGTAAATAAATTGAAAACGTTGCGTCGAAGAGCGAGCGCGCGAATAGCGGTAAATCTGCGAACGTGCGAGGCATTTCTTTGTTAACATGAAATTGGTATGCCACTCGCATCGTGTCGCGAGATCGCTCGGATTAACGGTAGAACAATTCGACAAACTTTTTTTGCTCGCGGAGACGAAAAGCGACGCGTTTTCGATGCTGGCCGTTAAGGAGCGATGAGACATAAAATGTACGTGAGCCAGCGATTTTATGGCACCGTCACTTTAAGGATCGAAAATTTGCGTTCATCATTCAACTTCGCTACGCGTGCATTAGGATGTCAACGATAATTCTTTACCCCGTCGATTTTTCTAAAAAGCAAATCCAACCTGCCGGTTCCCATCCAATCGCGCGTCGTCTTTCGTTTTAACGCAAAGCTCGAAAAACATGCGTTGTATATTCCTACCCAAAATTAATTGATTCTCCAAATGCAGCTATCTGCTTCCGATAAACAAATCTCTCCCCATTTTACAATAGATTTATTGTGTCGGTTTAATTTCAGAAACTCAATTATGTGGATTGAAAACTATAGCTGCCAACTGAGAAACTAATTTCTGCTTTCTCTGCAGTAACCATTAATTATAATTTGGGTAATATAATTTCACGATAGGTTAGTTTAAACATAATTAATAAATGACTCAATTAATAAATATAAAGTGATTGAAAAATGACAACGCCACGTTTATGAATAATTTTTGGCGTAAATAGAAAGAGAAAACAGAAATGTAAAATTATAAATATTTAGAAAAAATAAAAAAGAGGAAAAGTAATAAAAAAATTTTTTTCTTAGATGCCTCATGAAATGTTTATGCTGATGACAAATTTGACTTTTCCATCATAAATGAGAAATAGAAGCAGAAAGCTATAGTTGACTTATTCGTGCTTTGGCTGAAATATGAAATATGGCCAAACTGACAAGAGAAACCATTGTTGCTTTATAACTGATGACAATTAATCAAACTTTTGGAACATCAATGGGGTTACTACTCAGGATTAATTTGCTTCGAGGTCCCACCTTGATTACCCGGTAACCCTGTTAAACTCCAGCTATTATTTTGATCATTAATCACTTTACGATATATATATATATATATATATATATATATATATATATATATATATATACCATATACATCTATGCTTCCCTTCAGTCCACCTTTCTTCCCGCAAGATTCATGTATTCTGACTGCTCTTTGATATAGAAAGGGGCTTTAAAACGGTGACGATACATTTTACTTATCTCACAGAGTTAGCGAAAGTTGGTTGTAAGCTTTAACGAAATTGCGAGAATACATAAATAAACATTATACAAAATAAATAATAATGTTATAAAACATTTTGCATTAAAATATCTGCAAATAATAAAAGTAACGATTCATTTTTGACACCGTATGATGTAACAGATGATAAAATAGCTTAATATAATCGAAACAAAATGCAATTAAATTATAAAATAAAACAACATATCGCGCGTGCTGAATAAATATTTTCAATAAAATACTTCGACGCGACAGTACTTTATTAAATCAAGAATGATAATAATTCGTATGATACATGGTAATGATAATGGGAACATATCGCGCGATAATAAATTCAAAAATATTAAATTGTACGAAATAATCCCGCGTCTGTGTTAAAATCCGCTAACGCATTGAAACATTTTTTTTTTTTCATAAATACTCGATAATGTCTTCAGACTGTTTTCTGCGCGGATTAAGCGCCAGAGATCGCGCAATCTCACATCCTGCGGAATATAAAGCTTTATCGTAATTACCAGCTACTGCGGCGATATACCATCTCATGTCTCTGCGCTCCGGTTGCGGAGACGCCATTAAGCATCTTTATGTCGCGCCATTTTCCACTCATATTTTCCGGCCCCATAATTATCATATGAATTAGTCACTCTTTCCCTTCTCTCGAAGATGATCATTATTCATCCCGCACGTGCACTCGTTCTTGTTCTCTCCTTGTTTCCTTGTTGTCGAAAAAAAACTGCTAAATACGTGGATGACGAGGAAATTAATTAACTCAATAAAATGATTATAATCTAAAACCTTCTGAAGATTTGTCGCAAGGAATAATTAAGTATTTGCCTATCTTGCCTCGGACTTAGACCAAGCACAAATTATGAATTCGTTTCAACAAGATAGCGCCGTGAATACGAACGAGCACAAATATTATATATCGACAAACTCTTTTATCAATATAAAAAAAAATACTCGTTACATTCATGTTTGTGATCGTTCATCTTAGTTATCTTAATCTTTAGTTATTGATAATTTATTTTGCCTTTTATTATTCTTTGTTATAGAAATATATTATATTATTCATATTATATTATTCAATATAAAGATTATTTAAACTAATTTTTTTTTTAATAATTGTTTCTTGTTGTTATTTATGTTTAATTATGTTTAATTTGTAGAGTGTAGTAAATCTGACATATTAGTTAGCAGGATAGTCTGTGTCTGTTTGTCGCGTAAATTGCGACAATAAAAACATTTTATTTTTATCGTTTCATAAACGTCGACAGTCGATTTATTTGCGAAACTTATGAGTGATAACAGACACGTGATCGCCAACTGCGATGTTTTTCAGCTGTGGCTAATGCCGCGAACAATGTGTTAAATTTTATACTTGTCTATACTTTTATACTTGATTGTCGTGCATGTTAAATAAAATGTCAGCGTATTTGCTGCAACGTGGAATTGCAGATTTTTCACATTTTCTCTCCTTTATAAACTCTTGAATTAATAGAAAATTCATTCTTCTTTAGATAAAAGCAGAAAGCTTCGAACACGATATTGACATAATCGTTCGCTGAAACGACCGCTCAAACGATCACGACAATGTTCGATAAAAAAGTGTCAAAGTTCATCGTACTTTTTACGGAAGTTGGCAGTAGCATAATGAGAATAAGCATTGAATGTACTTGACGCTCGCCGAATATTGCTTCCAAGAAAATCCTTAATTTGCACTAAAAGACCTTAATTATTTAAATATACGAAAGAACGATTTTGCTAAAGTATCCAAAAATTGATAAGTTGAACGAACTTACCTAAGTGAAGTTCGACGATAATTATGCTGTCTCGTCCGGATGGATACAATGTAGTCGCATTCCATGCGTTATCCACAACAGGTTGATTTAAAGAAGAAAACCGCACTTTTCTGGCGCAGCGAGACGTATCCCTCCGCCGCGCCTGCGCACTACTAGCCTCTCATT
>JANQDE010000711.1:11106-26455 GCA_037157785.1 Cephalotes varians
ATTTTTATTTACGTGGATCGTACGAGACCGACGAAATCGTGCTCTTATTTAGTTTGTTTATTTAGGTTTCTTCTAGAAGGTTCCGTTTGGCATATGCATGTGAGATAATCGACATACCGAAAATAAAAGRAAAACTCTATYGAGATAAACAATCATAAAAAGGGAAACTCTATCGGGCTTATTGCCCGCTTGCCGATAGATAACCGCTGACGCACGAGTTTCTTATTTTAATAGATTATTTTATTAGCCGTCCTTGAAAGGAAGAAATCGTGGAGTCCTCAGGACGTAACAAAAGTTTAAACAATCTAACCTATAAATGACTTACCGCTGATTCATCCATAATGTACTTATCAATTTTTACTGAATAATTTCAAAATACGATGCACTATCACTACGATTCACCATCACCATATTTATTGACGTTAATTAAATTATAAAAAATGTGAAATGCCTACACAAGATATTTTACTTGATACTTGTTAATCTCGGTACCAATAAAAGTGACATAAAGGATATGCGCGACATACGCGATAGGAGCAGGCATAATATAGAGAGGATAGGCACAAGCGAAAGAGTGATGTGCATACATGCGTGCCATTTGCTCATGCACATAATATAAATAACGAAAGATGTAAATAATATCGACCATACATAAAATCTTTATATTTTCTACTCTTTATATTTATTTTTAGTCAAATCTATATTTCATATTAATAAATATAAATATTATAGTATTAATTAATATATATTTAATTCGTTGCTTATTTTAACATGTTGTTTTAATACACACACACACACACACACACACACACACACATATTGCGACCGCACTCACGAGTGACGGGCAACTTCGTCGCGAGCCCGCGATCTCCGGAACCTCCGAAAACCAGATCTTTAGCGAAACTCTCTAAGTTGGACGCTAGGTCGAGTGAGCGTGCCTCTTACGCGAAGCTGACTCGGACCACAAAAGAAGTGCAAGGTTTTACCGGAAACCGCGAGTCCCGACGGCCACGATAACCACGGCAACTCAGCCACGGAATTGACAGAGGGGCGGTTCGGTATGTGAACGGGAAAAATCCAGGGAGGCGAGAGAGGTTGCAATTAGTTAACGCAAACAGCTAAATAGTAACAAGAGTATATTTCGTAACGGCTTTTACAGATTGGGCGGATCCATAGTGAATCGGCCGGTATAAGGTGGCCTCTATGTCTTCCTGCGCGATTCGATTCGAACTCTAATGGATGGCCAGTACTTTATTCGATCCGCTCGGTAGCAATGCAGGGCGCGCAAAGTACAATAAGCGCAGACTTGCGCCTCGATGGCGTTCGCCCCGTTCCGTACACTAGAAGAGCGACAGCTAGAGACTTTACTTGAGCGTTATTTTACAAACTATATTATAGAAACGAGCCTCCTGACAGCTCGACACGACAAATACACGCAATCTTACAAAATCACGCCCGAACACCGTACAATAATAAACGATAACGACAACGCACGAGTGACTGCGCTGTGGCGATACGCGGGAGAGAGAGAAAAATTCTTAGGCCGACAGGGCGGCGCGGCAGCTGATTAGGTTAACAATAATTTCCCGACTCAATCCGACCGACTATGCCGCCGCGCGAACCCCTCAGCCTGTGGAGCGAGCGACCGGACTGTGCAAGTTCGTCTTACCGAAACGGCGACCTTGTTCTTCGTCCTCTCATACGGTAGCCTTCCGGGATCCTGTGCTCCTTGATGGATTCGCACGCACGCAATCAGCGATAGCCACAACGACAGTGACGGCTCGTCGTCTTGCAGGAAGCTCGCTCCCCGCCACTCCCACCTATGGGCCGCGAATTGTTTCCCAATTGGATGTCCTTGCTCCCGCGGTCCCCAATTAGAGGGCCAATCATACGGGACCGCGCTCGGCGGCCCGTGGCGCGCGACTCAAATGGCGGTCGCTAACGCGGCAGCTTTTCTAGATCTTCCGCAGCCGATCCTGACGCCTCTGAGTCCGGCTCATGGTTCCGCTCCTCTGAGCGGTTTCCACTATCGGGACTAATCTCCTGTACTCAATTCTCCGGTTCTCTGCTTCCCGAGGACCCATCCTCCCGGCAGCCTCTTGGTTCAACGACAGCTGCAAATATAGAGAGCAATAGACACAATTCGATAAGGCAAGGGGAAGGCGGAGGAGACGATACAACTTATATACTGAAGTCCCTCCTCAGACCGTCCTCGCAGCTCTTCGATAGCGGTCCTCTTCCTTTTCTCCTTGCCTGGGCTGAGACTCACCGCACTCGCACAATCCTAGTCGCTAACTCTTACATCGATAACAAACGAATAATTAACAAAAGAATAAAGCGCGTAAATGAGTCCACGCGACTCCGCCTCTCTCCCGCAAATGGTGGGAGCACAAGATCCAGGCGTCTTTGTAATTAAATGCTTCAAATACCGGTGACGGCGCCCACAAGTTGGGCGTCACGTCACAATACATATATATATAATAATTTTTTAAATGTAGATATTATAATTTTAAATAATTGACAAATTATGTACAAATAAGAGTGTTATTATTATGTAAAATTTTTTTAAAAATAATCTAAATAATCTTTTTTAAATAATTTAGTCAAAATGAAGGCGAATTAAAATGTTGCTGCAACGTAATTATTACAATCAAATTATATTTTACATTATTTATGTCTGCCGACAAATATAATTTTTTTAATATTTAATATTTAATATTTAATATTTAATAATTTTCCATATTGCATTTTATAATAGTAAAAATTATTATATGTAAAAAAATATTAAAATAGCATCAAATTGATGTCGAAATAATATAATATAGATGTCTTAGCAAAAACACAGAGAAATTATAATTTTCCTATTTAAAGCTATAAGTACGTGTCATAAATAATCTTCTCCTTTAAAAAAATGTATAGAATACAGAATTCGAAATAAGCTTCAAATTTCAAGCAATATTTCGATATGATATAATGTCGATGATTTCGACGTCAATTAGACATCGATTCGACAAATCATTTCTCGCTGGGTCTAACCTATTACAGATCTGTTGTAATGGTTTATCAAACTTTCTGAGAAATTTTTTCAAAATAAAACGATAATTTTCAAATAGAAAAGCACTAAAAGAATTTAGAGGGCCTAATCTTTTTGCATCAACAGCTAGATATATTAAATTATGCATATTGTAGGTAACATTCTCTGGTGGGAGCGTCCCGTTTGGCCACGTTAATATTGACCACAGTCCCGATTGATCACGTTGCAATTGACCACATTGTGATTGACCACAATAATATTGACCACCGTCCCGATTGACTACCGTCCCGATTGACCACCGTCCCGTTTGACCACCATCTCGATTGACCACCTTCCCGATTGATCATTTTTTCAGTTGATCATGTTGAAAATAATCATACTGAATGTAATCTTATTATCGTTGCAATAAATAGTATTTTTTGTCAAATAATATATTGATATAGAATTGATTTTTACTGTCTCTAAACACTCTTCTCACTCCACTGTCCTCATGGGTTAGAAATATTCCAAGTAGACACTGTCTAGGCTGCAACTTCTAGGCAGTTAGGTCCCAAGCAGGTAGGATATGTTATTTTTTTAATGACCACTACTGTCTATACACCCCACTGTCCACATGGGTTTCTGTGACAGATTATGTATTTTAATAGTAATTATATACTGTTTGGGCTGCAACTCCTAGGCACTTAGGTCCCAAGSAGATAGGATATGTTTTTTTTTGTTCGRGGCGCCGTAGCCGTGTCAATGTGGTCAATCGGAACGGTGGTCAATCGGGACGGTGGCCAAACGGGACGGTGATCAATCGGGACGGTGGTCAATCGGGACGATGGTCAATCAGGACGGTGGTCAATATTAACGTGGTTAATCGCAACGTGGTCAATTGCAACGTGGTCAATCGGGACTGTAGTCAATATTAACGTGGCCAAACGGGTGCCACCCTTCTCTGGTCCATACAGAATCATATTTTCATATTTTGAACAAAATATACCAGAAGATCATGTGCATATTTGTTGTTCCTGTCATAATCATCAATACTACATAAAATTCTTATTGCACAATTCAAGGCATTAAAATGTATATATTTTTCATCCGGCAGCTCATTTTTAAGAACCAGTGGCCCTAAATAAAGAAGAAAAGTACGATGTTGAATCGCTTTTCATCTTTGAAAATCATCTAATTCAAAAGATTTTCGAGCAAACTCTATTGGAATACACTTTGACACAGTTTTCAATGTATCTGACAAACTGTTAAGATAAACTTGGGCTACTCTGGAAATTTTCGACCCGTCTATCCACAATTTCAGAAGTTGCTTATTTATACCAAGACAGGAATTATGCATGTAATCTACAGGAAAATTACTTATCATTGAAACTGAAATCAGTTCAAATGGCGATGAAATATCTTGAAGGTGATGTTCAGGTTGCGACTTGTTAATGAAATCAATATCAGTTCGGAGTAGAGCATTGATATCCAAAAAAGTCATTTGCCTGTTTATTCTTTCGTCTCTTAGTGCATTTTCCACAGGCAAAATGTCCATTATGCGATTTTGTGCAAGTAACATATGCTCGAGCCGGAGCATCATAGATGACAGCATGAATATTGATTTGTCGGGGCTGTTCGTTAATAGAAAATCCATTGTTTTTTAAATTCAGATATTCATCCACAAATGGTTGAAGAAATTCGGATAAGCAAGCTTTTTGGTAGCCATGATAAACTCCGATGACGAATGGAGTAAATGGCAAATCAGAAATTCTGCCTAAAATAGGCCAAAGCTGACTTTTTGAGCTTTTCGAAATTGGTAAGCCATCAATGTTTAAGTCCAAATGAATTATATCTCGATTGTCGAAAGCATGAGAAAAGCGATTAGCAACTGATGTAAGCGCTTTTAATAAGTCATAATGAACGTACTGACCTTTAGAAAGAGTTTTAATATCATGAGTACCTGGTCTTGGAGTATTCAAAATTGTTCGCGCATCTCGAGGTAAATCATTATGACCATGTCTTGAAAGAATTTGTAATAATGAAGTCAATGCAACTTGATTAATTTGAAATTCATTTGCCCACTTGCACAGATCACTTGCCAAAGGCAAACGCATATTTTCCTGAGCATGCGGATTGATTTGAAATTCGTCACTAATGATGCTTGTTTCCGATGATGAAACACTATTAACATTTTCGTCGTGACTAATATCAGTTTCTGTTGAAGCATATTGCGAATCATTAATCTCCATCATGTCATTTTCAATCTCAAGCTCTTCAAATATGAAGGCGGATGAACTTGATGAACCATCAAATCACCGTCAACATTTGGAAATAAAACCGGCTGAGAAGCTATTTCACGATCCAAATTGTAAGAAAGTAAAGTTCGTCGATTTTGTTGACGTTTCGACAATTTAGAAAATTGTTTAGGCATTTTCAGGCTTTAGTTATCTAATCGAATGCACGACAGATACATAACCTGCAAAACCTGATTCTGACTGTATGGTTATTTCAACTTTAAAACGCTTGTAAGTAATAGTTACAGATATAAATGAATAATTTTACACAAAATACATATCATAGTTGTACTCCACTGATGTTCTCAAATCCTGTAATTGTTTTACTAATTATATTAGTCTGCGTTGCGACTTGCGACCTGCGATGAGCCTTCGTAAAATTGACGACAGTTTAGGTTAAATCACAAGCACGAATATACATGAACAATCGCGCACAGCATAGCGTTACACATGAATCAACGAATGAATTGATTCGTTACTATTCGCACTCTTTGATTTCGTCGAAAAACCGCTCCTTACGAATCAGTGTGAATGATAAATGATGAATGTGAACTATACGAATTTTATTCGTGAATTATACGACGAATTACATATCGCGAATCGCAAAAACGCGCATAGGAGCTAGCATAATAAAATTTAATATATCATTCCCGCTATTTTTGCAATTGCTACATTTATACTGCATCATGTGTGTGCACTGCAGCAATATATCACGAAATAATATTATAATTAATTAATATTTTGATGATTAATGTCTTCAAGTCGACTTAAGTACAATGTCTTTAAGTACAATGTCTTCTCACAGTCAATTTCAAAATGTCTATTTCTAGATGTCCTAAAGTCAACATTTAAAGAACGTCTGCAGACGTCTGTATAAAATCGACTTGTAGTCAACTTTAAAGGCCTGACTTGGCAAAGTTGACTTACAGTCAACATATGGACCTTTGTGTTGTTAGGGTACTATCATAACTTGTGCCATAAATTGGACAAGAATTACTACGGAATATTTTAAATATATCCAGAAAGTAGTGATGACGAAGCAGACGGAATCAAGGAAGCAAATCTTGTTGAAGCCAAATTAAGATTTGGCAATCGAGGCCATTGTGAGGTTAGAGAACAATTATATGTAAATGAAATTATACCAAAATTTAATAATGAAGTGTTCCGTCAACACTTCCGTATGACTAAAACTTACGAAACTCTCGAGCGATGACTAACTCCGACATTGACGCGAATAGGCAAAAAAAGAAGACCAATGATTCCAGTTAGAAATCAGCTTCTATCAGTTATTTGGCTTTTGGCAACTCCAGATTCTTTTCGGTGAGTGATAGTTATAAATATAAATATTAAAATTTCTTACTAATAATGTGTACAACTAATAGTAAAAGTATTAAATCAGATCTGTTGCAGATCGTTTCAATATGAGAAAATCCATTCTACACAATTGTTTCTGCAGAGTTGTGAATGCTCTAAATAATATAGCAGATAAAATTATTATATGGCCACAAAGAGACGAACTAATTGCTGTAAAAAAGAGATTCAATGAAATTGATATCCTTCTAGATGTTATAGGAGCTATCGATGGTTCGCACATACTCATCCTTGCTCCACATACATGAATTACAATTCTATTTTTATAATATCTTGATTATCTTTTCGTTGATTTTAATAACACATCTCAACTTATTTTCATATTTTTATATAGCTTCACTCTGAGTCATATAGAACCAGAAAATGCCAATATGCTGTTACTTTACAAGCTGTTTGCAATGCAGATATTTACTAATTGCTTTGTGGGAGTTTCAGGCTCTGTGAATGATTCTAGGATATTCAGAAATTCAAATTTATGGATGTTTGTAAAAGAGAATCGTACAAAGTTCTTTCCAGGAAACGAGTATATTATTGGTGATAAGGCATATCCAGTGTTGCTTTGGTGCATCCCACCTTATATAAACAAAGGAAATTTGACAGAAGTTAGTTAAATTTACTGCTTTTTTATTTTTTCTATCATACCTACATCAATTGAATTGTAAAGCTTACAACACACTGAGATTTTTTCGTGCTAGATTATATGAGATCTAGTAAATCACAAAAATTGCAGAACGCAGCATACATTTTTAGTAATTTTATAGTCCATGTGTAACACAAAAATTTGCAATCACAAAATATTTGCTGTACTTTATTTTCTGACATTCTTTAGGTTCAAATTAATTTCAACAAAGAATTGTTGTCAAAAATGAGACAAGTAGTAAAAAGCATTTGCTTTATTAAAGGGAAGATTCCGAAGACTTAAATATTTATATATGAGTATAGCAGAACTAATTCCTTATGTAATATTGGCCTGTTGTGTGTTACATAATCTGTGTCTTCAAGAATATAATGACAGAATGGATGATTTTATTGACGAGGGAAGACAGTATAATGAGGGAGATTATTGAACAAAATCAGGATCGAGACTCAATTGGTGAAATAAGGGAAGATATTATTTATAATAATGGGTTCTGCAAAATGTAATTATTTAGCAGCACTAATAGCTTGAATTATAGAATGTAAATTCAATCTAATGATACCAAAAAATTATATTTTACTTTTTAATAAGACCCCCCCCTCCCCCCCACTGTGGTTCCCACCTTGTAGTAGTCACGGCGCGAGGGCTCGTGAGTCGCGGAAATCCCGAGGGCGCATGGTCTGAACGCCTCGCGGAAGGCGAACGCGGAGCACCCTGATGCCGAAATATGCTTAGGTACGAGTTCCGCTGCTGCGACGAGGCAACTATTGACCACACAGCGCACGCTGGATGATTTTCGGGGGCTGCGGGCTCCCGCGCCGGGGCGGGTGGCGGGGCTTGAGGTCGTACGGGGGGATGTCCATCCAGGGGCAGATCCGCGTGTGGCCGACTAAGAGGAGCCCCCCCAAGCCAAGGTGTAAGCGACCGTGCCGAGGGCTGCATGGCGCAGGGGGTGCTGCGTCGTGAACGGTGCCTCTCGGATACCGGGCGACCTCCGGGAGTACGCGTAGCCAAGCCCCGGGCAATCGCGACTCTGCCCGGGTGATATCGCGCGACCGCGGTACTCGTGGGACGAACATGAATATTGAACCAGAGCAACCAAACCAAAACAAAATCCAGGACGGAACTTCCTCTGGAAGTGAACGACCAGAGGAGAACATTTCTGCGAAATCGGATCTTACCAAGAACCGAGCTCGCCGCAGTGGCGCCGCCAGACGCCGCTACAACAAGCAGCAGCGGGAGGGGGGCAGTGCCCAGACTCCCCCTTCTGCGACTGAATCACTCCCGACGGGCGGGGAGGGGTGTGCTGGGACCGGCGCATCAAAGCATACGAGGTCGGAGCGCACCACTCCCAGCCCGTTGGAGGATCGCCGGAGCAAGAAGTTCAAGGTCACCCCTGATCAGGGTCCTATGCCCAGGCGATCAAAGGGTTGATCAGGATGGCCCTTATTCTAGAGGGCTACCGTGATAAAAAGCTGGGAACCGACGAGACGGGGGAAGTTAGGAGGCTTGTCAGCAGACGCATCTTGACACTCCCTGACGATGCGCCCGCCCCAACCTTCACTGGCTCCTGGGAAAGGGACGGYGCCTTTGTTTTTTGTTGCGCCAACGAGGGCTTGGCGGACTGGCTAAAAAGCTTATCCGGCGAGATAAAGATAAGAGGGGTTCCACTGCGTGCGTTACCGGCTGATGAGCTTCCCAAGCGATATCGGGTGGTAGTGCATGTGGAGGAGCCCGATTTAACTGTCGAGGAAACTATCAAGCTCCTCGACAGACAAAACACAGGTTTGGCCGCCGGAGAGTGGGTCGTCATCAGGGGGAGCGCAAGCAAAGACGCTAAGAGCGCCTACTTCGCTGCCCTGGTCGGCGACGCATCTCTTGAGGCCCTAAAAGCCTGTGGATTAAAGCCTTTCTGTAGGCTAGGTCGAGCATCCACTAGAGTGCTCGACAAGGAACGCAGGGAGGACGTAGGAAGGCCCATACAGGAGACCAAAAAGACCGTTTAGAACAATGGCACGCCTCAGGGTCAAATTAACGGTGGCTCAAATTAACTTGCATCACAGCAAAGGCGCCTCGACGATTCTAGTCAGGAGCATGGCTGCGATGCAGACAGCAATAGCACTTGTTGCTAGGAGTCCTGGATCCTGAACAATGCTATTAAAGGTCTGAGTGGTTGTGGCACCATTTTCAAGCCCAACACTCAGAGCAAGATAAGTACTTGCATTGCGGTCGAAGGACTAAATGCTATCTTTATGCCACAGCTCAGCAGCGAGGACAACATAGTCGTCCAACTGAGACTCAACCTGGCCGGGGGCGGATACAGAGACGCACTAGTAGGGTCATGCCATATGCCCTACGACTCCAAGGACCTGCCACTCCCTAAGGAAATCAAAGAACTGGTGATCCATGCGCGGAGGGGGGGGAAGGGGCTCGAGCTACTCTTGGGGTGCGATGCAAACTCCTACTACTTGGGGTGGGAGAGCACCGACATCAACCCGAGAGGGGAGGCCTCCACGACTTCAGCATAGGGGCCGGTCTGACCATCCTGAACAGAGGATCGGAACTTACCTTCTTGGACTGCAGAAGACAAGAAGAATTGACATCACCATATGCTCGGCAGGGATGACGGACCTGGTGAGGACTGGAGGGTCTCCAATGAGCCCTCTGGCTCAGATCACAGGCAAGTGCGCTTCAGCCTCGTATACGAAGAAGAAATAAGATGGGACCGCAACCCCAAACACACAAACTGGATGAGCTATAGGGCGGACTTAGAGTCTATCCTTAAGAAAACTCCATCCAGTTTTCACACGATTGAAAACTTGGAGATGGCGGCACAGTTTGTAAGTGACGCCATCAAAACAGCGTATGAAAGCAACTGTACAGAGAAGCCGAAGTACTCCGTCGAAAATCTCCTGATGGAACAAAGAGCTCTCGGAGCGTAGGACGAAGGTGAGAAGACTTTTCAACAGCAAAAAAAACCAAAATCACCACGGATTGGGAAGCTTTTAGAAGCTCCCAACGTGAGTACGGACTGGGAAGCTTTTAGAAGCTCCCAACGTGAGTACGATGAGTTACTCCAAAGTAATAAATCTTGCTAAAAGAGCTGGAAGAAATTCTGCGAAGATGTTGAGAGTGCTCCAGACTCTGCAGAATCCTCAGCAGAAGTGGCTCCTCCCACCTGGGCTGTCTCAAACGACCAGATGGCGGATACACGGAGACAATAGACAACTCCCTGAAACACCTAATGTCAACTCATTTTCCAGGTTTTCGGGAGAACTCTATAAATCCAAAGTCGCAATGGAAACCATCCCAGGGCACTTTACAAGCCTAGGGAATGGTCCCTTGCGGCTAAAGTAGTTTACTTGTGGAGTCAAATGGGCTATCAAGACCTTTGACCCCTATAAGGCTCCAGGGCCAGACGGGATCTTTCCCGTACTATTAAGGGAATGGTTAAGAGTACTGTTGAGCCCCTTGACTAGAGTGCTCAGGGCTAGTATAGCCCTGAGACACATACCACAAGTCGGGATAAGAGTAGTCTTCCAAACCAGAAAGAAACGGCCACATCCTGGTAAAAAACTTCAGACCTATCAGCCTCACGTCATTCATTCTGAAAACGTTGGAGAGACTGGTCGATAGATTTCTGAAGAGCCCCCTTCTTAGAAGGACTGACCCCCTCTCAGTACGCCTATAGTTGCCAAGTCGACCGACACTGCCCTACACCACCTTGTGAGCGAAATTGAGAACTAGAGGCTATGCCCTTGGAGTTTTTATAGACATTGAGGGAGCTTTTGATAGCACCTCAAATAAGTCTATCAAAGAAGCAATGACAAAACACGAGATCCCAGAAGATCTTGTGGATTGGACGAGCAGAGATCTGACCGTCAGCCTGGGCAAAGCGTTGGAGATCGCCCGGCTGGGGACTGCCCGCAGGGAGGAGTCCTCTCTCCGCTACTGTGGTGCCTGGTCGTAGACAAACTCCTAACAGAACTGAAGGAAGCAGGCTTCCTGGTTTTTGGCTACGCAGATGACGTAGCCATCTTAGTCAGAGACAATTTCCTAGACATCCTCAGAGAACGCATGGACGAAGCTCTGAGAATCATACAGGACTGGTGTATCGCTGTGGGATTGACGGTTAATTCGTCCAAGACCACGGCCATGATCTTCATCAGGAAATATAAACCTGAGCTCATAGGACCATTAAAACTATGGGGCAGAGAGATCACTTATGCCAGCTCAATAAAGTACCTAGGGATTACCCTGGATACTAAGCTGAGCTAGAAATCCTCGACGAAAAGAGGAGAAAATTTTACACAAGCATGTGGACTTGTAGAAGAGCCATAAGCAAGACCTGGGGCACAAAACCCAGAGTAGCTCTGTGGCTATACAAAATGGTACTGCTACTAAAACTAACGTACGCAGCGATTGTCTGGTGGCCTAGAGTGGAGAGGATGGAATCCAGGAACCTGCTTAAAAGCCAACAAGGAAGTTACCTGAGGGTAACTGCCACAAGGGCCATGAGGTCCACCCCGACGGAGGCGTTAGAGACTGCCCTCTGCTCTCCACCACTAAACCAGGCGATCATCTGCTTGGCCAGAATAGCTGCATACAGACTCAAATGTCAGGGCGGATGAAAAAATGTCGGGGTCGGGTACACAAGACTCGACTTTCTGCACAAACACCCTTTCACGCTGAAACAGGACAGAATTCCTAGGAAACACCAGTTGATAAAAACTTTCAAAGTTTTGCTTCCCACTAGAGAAGACTGGAAAAGAACTTTCCCTTCGACTGATCCAAAAACAGAATACTGGTACACCGACGGATCCAGATCGCTACAACGCAGGAATTTATGTGCCCAGAAACGACCATAAAGAGAGTATACATCTGGGGAAATTAGCTACAGTATTGCAAGCGGAGGTACTTGCTATCCACAGATGTGCAGAAACCCTGCTGACCAGAGCGGATGCGAACTACCAGTACCGCATCTGCTCGGATAGCAGAGCAGCTTTAGACGCTCTCTGCAAAACCGCCACAGAAACATCTGTTGTGTGGGACTGCATGAGGGCGCTAAACAGACTAGGAGAATTCCACGAACTGATCCTAATGTGAGTACCTGGTCACCAAGGCATCCTTGGCAACGAGATCGCGGACAGGCTGGCAGGTCTGGGAACACATATGGACCCAGATACGCCGATCGTCGGTGTTCCCTTCGCTACGGAAAAAACATCATCAGAGGCTTCAGATTATAGAAGGAACACTCAAATTCCTGGAAACGGACCAGCGACTGCAAATGGTCTAAGCAGCTGATGGAATCCCCCCAGCACAATAGAACGAGTGAGCTGCTGGTTATGAACAGGAACAGACTGAAGCTCGGCATCGGATTGTTCACTGGTCATGTGGCTCTAAGAAATCACTTATACAAACTCGGTCTCACCGAGAGTAAAGCTTGCCGTCTCTGCGGAGAAGAGAGCGAGGACAGCTCACACATCCCGCTGTCCCGCGCTCTCATGCAAAAGATATAGACTCTGGGGCAGCATGTTTATAGAACCCAGAGATTTAGCGGATAAAAAGATGAACAGCCTAAACACCGGACTGGGGATATCTGCATAACCCTGACAACAGGCGGGGAGTCACAGAGGATCAAGAGATCTAGGTGACATTATGTGACTCCCTACTAGCCCACCCGCATTATCTCTACTACTACTACTACTACTTTTAATAAGAAAATAATATAAGATAAGAAATGTAATAGAGAAATATAATAAAGATAGGAAATGTATAGTCATTTTTATTCTGTATAGGTCTTGAACAACTGAATTTTAAAGTATATGTAATTAATATAAATAAATTCATTTTGCCAAAATATATTTATTATGTCATTTCACATAATTATTATTTGAATGAAGAGAATATTTTTTATAACATTTAATCATTAAATCTATACTTATAAATTCTACTTTTACTCTCAAAAATTATTATATGTTTAACAATAACGAAAAAGATAATTACAAGAAATATTTATAATATTATAATAATAATGTGGTACTTGTAATATAATAATATGGTATTAAATATTTCAAACTTATTTTAGAATATAATAAATAATATTATGTAATGTTATAATAATGTAATATTATAAACTAGCTCACTATCACTAGCTTAAAAATACAATACATTGAATGAATATATAGAACCTCATATAGAACTTATGTTCTTTTTTCAAATTCTTTGATAACTTCTGAGATATTAAACTTTGCATTTCTCTAAATAAACAAACAATTAAGGACATTTTTTAACACGTTTTAATAAAAATAAAATGTTTTAAAGTAGAAGCCAAATATAAGAAGCCATATATGAGATCTACACATAGGATTCTACTCTCTCTTTCAAATACTCTCTCTTTCAAATAAACTTCTCTTGCATAGTTCATTCTTCCACTTTTTTCTTTTATATTGAAGAAAAAAGAGAAAAGATGAATGATGCAAAAAGTTGTAACTGAAAAAATAGACTTATTAATAATCTTTCTTATAGACATAAATCTAACTTAAAATTAAAACTGTTCTAATCTCTTATTATAATATTATATCACAAACTTTCTTTGGAACTTGCAATAGAATATTTTATGCTTAACATAACAACACTAATAACATAATGACATAGTAACGAAAAAGGTAGAATAATCTTCAACATATTCTTTATAATTTATCAATGAGTTTTCCCATCATTTCTTTGTATGCAGCAATTGCTCGATCAGATGCTGCTATCAACTCCTTGTGGCGCTGTTCTTTTGCTTTCTCTCTCTGCTTAGCATCTTCACGTAAAGCAGTAGACTACTTACCCAATTCTCTCTGAACTCTAGTCTGTTTTATTTTTTTTCTTCTATCAGACTCATCTTTACTAAATTGATCTTCTGTGTCATTGTCTTGAGAATTAGAAATTTTTGATTGTTTTTTCAAATTGGAAGCCAGAGCCACAGGACGGACATAAGTTTATCTCCCAACATTTCCTCAAATTCATTGAAGAATTTACACATCATTGGACTATTGCCTGATTGTTTGTTATGATCTTTTACCTTAACATACTTCTTGCGCAGTTCTTTAAATTTATTTTCGCATTATGTATCGGTGTACACCCACTGATTATTCTCATTTTGAAGAACAATGGCAATTTTTTCCATTCTTTTGAAGATTTGTGTTTCCTACTTTTGAAATCATTCTCATGTTCTTTCTATGCATAAATTAATCGCCTTAGCTGTAGCATCCTTCCAAGATGCTGTAATATTGAAAAAATAAGTGTTATATTAGTCATAGTAAATATTTTTTGATAAGCAATAATATAAAAGAAAAAGATCTCAGACGAGCAACAAAAGGAAATTAAAATAAAACTAAAATAATTGTAAATTTTATTTTTTAAATTTTATTACTAATTATGTTAGAACAGTTTAGACTTACAAAGACTTTGTCACAGAGAGAACTATGAATTATCTAATAAATAAATACGAATTAAGTTACATAATGTTTTAAATATTTAAAAAAATGTTTATTTTGTGATCTTTGCTTTTATTTCTTCTTTGGTTTTATTCTCAATCATCCATTGTTAATTTAATTTTATCGAAATGGTAATTATGCATTTTAGGTCACACATCACCGATTTCTTTGCGCTTCAGATATGTTGTAGGGCAGATCATACTGAGTAATTGTGTGGAAAAATTTTGTGGGGGACGGCCTTGGTTTAGGAGATATGGCAGGAGATATGACGTGTTGTGAGCRTGTAGGCAGGGGGGGCTGCGCCCCCCCGCAGGGGGAGGGGCTTCGCCCCTCCCCCTGCTCCCCCCTTCCGATTCTATCGGATTTTATACAGTAGACACATTGAAAGAGCATGGAGAGAAACTCGGGGAAACATACCACGATATGGCATTCGGAAAAAACATTATGCCACCTATATCGCAGAATTGTCTTTTCAAACGAAAATATCCATTTACCGAACGCATACAGGCGTTTTTCGATATTATGGCAAAATATTATCCGCCTTCAATAT
>JANQDE010000712.1:5825-26308 GCA_037157785.1 Cephalotes varians
CCAATTCATATCGTGGTTGTATTCCAGCCTATGGTTTGAAATAACAGATAATAAACCATTCTTTTTTTTAATATCCGACATATGTTCCGTCTTTCAATTGACGGTCACACGTAGAGCTGTCTAGAACTATATTCATTATAATAGATATTTGTAATAATTTAATCAATCCTTTGAAAGGTAAGCGCTTACCTGATAAAAAATAATTGTAATTTGTTGATACACATTGAAGTAATTGAATAATAATTCTTTGTATAATTTTGTTATGWAAAGATTGATTATATTAATTTCAACGTTAAACCGTTGTATTTCAAATAATGGAGATTGTCGAGATAACAACAACTAGAAGAATCTTATAAAAAATGACAACGTGGACGCACTATGGACAAATATATAACGTATCGACAACCAGACTGATGTTGGAGAACAAATATTTCACATAAACATCGAAAAATTTGCGTAACGTTTGAAATATGTTTTATCGTTTAATTGTACATTTTACGTTAGTATGATTTACTGAGGATGACCCGATTAGGGTCGAAAGCGCTATAAGCTAATTGTTTSTATACATTGATGGTTATTAAAGATAATTTATAATAACAAATAATGTTAATTAGCTACCAACAACCAGCTAGGCTCTTTTGCTTGTAATAATTAATTTGATTTTAAACTTTTATATTCATACACATACACCCACACACACACACACACACACACACACACAAAATCTTTAAAGTTTAAAGTTGTCAACAACGACTTCCTATTGTTTTATACGCTTTATATACGTTTTATATACGTTGGTTGTCAGGATTTCAGATGGAGGTGTTTTTCGAAATACTTCTTTTTATAAAAAATTACAACAAAATAAGATAGAAATTCCTGTCGAAGAATCACTTCCTGGAAGAACTATGAAAGTTCCTTATATTTTTGTAGCTGATGATGCATTCCCTTTAACAAATAATATCATGAAACCTTTCCCTGATATTCAAAAAAAGAAAGCAAAGAAAGAATTTTTAATTATAGATTATCCAGAGCAAGACGTATTATTGAAAATATATTTGGCATAATGTCAGAGTTCTTCGCAAATCTATTAGAGCCAGGAAAAACAACTTTTGTACTACTGTGTTGCATCTATTTGCACAATTTCCTTCGCAAAAGTCGATCTTCTCGAAACATTTATACACCACCAGGAGCATTTGATACTATTGTACAAGGACATATAACGAAAGGAATATGGAGAAATGATAGTGAACTATTATCATTTTTTCCATTATCCAGAATAGCTAGAAGATCTTCACAAAACTCTCATGTAATTAGAGAAGAATTTGCAAATTATTTTAAAACAGATATAGGAAGTGTTCCATGGCAAAAAAATTACAGTTAATAACGAAGAAATTTCTATCTTTTCATATAATATCCTATTTTTCATTTATTTATTATTTTTTATTATTATGTCATACTTGTGGATTCGTATACATGTTTAATAACTTAGTAATAATATACATGTATAAGACATTGAGTATATATCGCTCTGTTTTTTACTGCAGTATAAAGTTTAAGTATTAATATTACATAAGAAAGTTTAAGTTTATTCATTCTATGGCTATGTTCTGTTGTCTATTGTAATACAAAGTAGGAAAGTAAGTGTTCACGATGGAAAAGTTTATATTTAATTTTAAGTTTATTCATTCTATGATTGTGTTCTATGTTTTCTACTGTGATATAAAAAGTAGGAATGTAAGTGTTGATCGAAAATTTTATATTAAGTTTATTTTCATAATATTAAAATGCGTGATATGAAGTATAAGAAATTAAGTTATTTTTAGAAAATTAGAATCACTATTGAAAACAAATAAAAAATTAAACCAGTTAATAAACAGAAATAACTTAATGTACAATATATTTCTTTTCAAGTAAAAAATAATATRTAAATCATTTATATGAAAAATTTAGATAAAAAAAATATCAATTTACAATTTTCTTGAAGTTTCATAATTTAAATATTTTTCTTAAATAGACATTTACTGGAAYTCATTTACTGGAGGTTYTTTAGCAACTGATGCAGYAAKCTTATTAGTAAAAATATATAAATACTATTATATATAAATATATAAATAATAGTTTACTTATATTACAGCTGTATATTAAAATGTATATATGTGTATATGATATATTTTACCTGAATGATTTCCTACAATGCTTTTATTATAGCAATACACACTTCAGGTATAATATTTGAAATTAATTGTTTAAACTTTAAAAAGATACATCAAACTTGTGTAAGAATCTCCTGTTGCAAGAAAACGAAGAGTAATAGCCAATCTCTCTTGGATAGGAATTGATGGACGGAATACTGTATCCTGTTTAGAAATTTTAGACCCAATTTTGTTCAATAATAACTCAAAATCCTCTGCAGACATTCTGCAAAAATTTTGAAATTGTCCCATATAGTTTTCCTTTAAATCGCTCAGTAAATTGTTTCCTCTATATTGTAGACAGCTTTGATAGAGTTTTGTCATCCACCATCTTCTTTTCTTCTTTTTTTTAATTTTTTTCAAATTATGAGCCATTATAACGTAACATGCACTTGCTATAATAATTGCATCGTCAGACATTTCAATGACAACTTTGCTAAAACTTTCAGTTCTAAAATATAGTAAAAGAAATATACTTATAAAATATATATACATTTATAAAATATAATTTAAAAATCCATATACAATAAATACTGTGAAAATAAAAACATTACTAAAATATATAAGTTATTCAGATTACAATCTCCATCCTTTTTTAACAATATAAAATCAGAATAGTACAATTTATCTCTACATGCATTTATTGCATATTCTAATGGCAACGTCTGAATCACATTAAGCTAATTATTTAATTTTACATATCGTACAAAAATGTGTCAACAACATGTGTCAAAAATCTCAACTTACAACGAACAACGAATCTGGCCGAATGCTGTTCGCTACAGCTGAGAAAAGCAACGAATGACTTCAGAACACGAACACGAATGTCCGAACGTTCGCGTTTGCTGTTCGTTCGGTGTTCGTTCGCTAAGTATGTACCCAGCTTTAGATGAGGCCTACGCCGACTTCCTTCGCGGCCTAACGCCACGAAATCACTATAATAATAATAATAGCAACACTAATATTAACGATAATTATAGTACACATGACAACTCTAATATAAGTGCCGTCTTCTCCTCTTCCTCCTCTTTCTCCTCAATTTTCTCCTCAACCTTCCCCTTCTCTAAATCAAGCTCCTTCACCTCCGCGTTCCCCTCTCGAACAACCCGATTCCCCCCATTCTGCAATCACATCCCGAATTTTCCCAGACTCTCCTCCTCCCTCTGTTCGCTCTTTCTCACCTCCTTCCTACTCTCCAATCTCCTCTCCCGAGACACCTCGCCCAATCTCTCCCGCGAATTCCACCTCAAGCGTGGAATTCATTGATGAAATTCGCATTCCTTCTCCTCGTCCTCGTCACTATTATTATTATGATCCCCACCAATCATTAGATAACCTAATCCTCCAATTCCCTCAGCGCACCACTCCTCTTCCTCCCGGCTCCTACTCCATCGGGCCCGATGATTTTGATTTCTCTGAGATCAGATCGACCATCTCGGATCAAAATCTCGATGCTATCATTCCCGTCTTCCTCCCTCTTTCCCCCTTCCCTCATGAAGTACCAGTCCGTTTCTTTTTCAATCTCTTCCCTCCCTCAACAGGCCATTATCCATGAAATAGACTAACCTTACTTCCTGTCTGTATTCCCTCTCCTCTAGCCATATACTTACACATATATATATATATATATATTTCACACATACACATCATCTGTAAAAAGAGACACTTACATACCCTCAGTTATAAATGATTATAACATAATATTAATATTAACTGACTCACAACATATAAATGTTTAAAGCTAAGAGCCTAGCTTGTAGCTAATAATAATTTATTTTAATGATAATTCTTACGCTATCACCTAATTAAATTACGATATTAAATTACTGTCTAAATTACGATATTAAATGTTCTCTTCATTTTTAAACCTCTTTATTTAATTTAAATACCCTCGTACCATTCTGTTTCCCTCGAAAAGATCGCACGTGGTCCGTTCCCTGGTCACATGGATTCAGTTCCTTGACCTAAAATTTAAAGGACCGACGAACGCACTGTTCCAGACGGTGTCATAGCGACCATATGGTACGCTGACCCACATGTGGGACTTGAGACAAGTGTGTTCGACTCGCGGCTCACGTCTTAGCGCATTGACCTGCGAGAGAGATATCTGAAACGTCCTTCCATACCCTTCCTATCCTAAATTCCTTCTTTCCCAAAATAAAGAAATTAAAACTCTGGGGTCTGGACGTAACAACATAAATACACATATTTACATTGCCTTTTGTTTGAACGCAACTTTCTTTGGCTTACGTAACATGTCATCGTATACAGTCCAGTTGGTACCATTAAGTACATACGCAGTGTAATGACCAACTGAAGTTTGGGAATTTTGTCCGTGGTACACAACGCATCCAACATGGGTGTAATGCTGTTAACTTAATTGGATGGAAAGTGGAATGTCATCCAAAGCGGTTATGATCGAAGATTCGATAAATAACTGTGCACCGTATGATAGGTTCCTAGAACGTTCCTCATCACATTTGCTATGCATCGAAGTTTTAAAACTTTTCCCTCCTTTATTGCGTCAACAATTTTTGCGTAACCGTGTTTGTTTAATATTTCCTCATTTATAGGTAAGATACATTTCTTAACAATTTTTATATTCCCACATGTTTGACATGTACATATTTCGATATAGCTGTAACTTCCTGGGAATACATATTCGCATAGATTGACAACGTTTGATAAGGCATCTATTGTTACAATATCAGGAGTTACCGTAGCTTGTATAAAGCATGTGACACTTTTCAAAATTTCAGCTCGCATTTTATAAATATTTTTAGTCGGACCTAATTGTACAAAGGATTTTATAAATTTAAAGGCTTCTGTCGTGGTTGTATCGACAGTTGCTTTAAATTTATCGTACACGCATGCCGCGGCGAGAATGTGCACAATGCTATCAAAACCACATGTATTTTTTACAATTACGTTACTAGCTCCTACTTTTAAAACAGGAGAAATATTGCCATTTTGTAAAACTTCTAGAGTAACATGTTTTCTATTAATATTAAACGTGTCCCAACCATGGCATGCATCTAGACGTAAACACGTTTAGTTTTTTATCGTTCTTATTTCGCCAGTTTTGTTCCGCCGCTAACTCACAAGGTGATCTGATCTGATTCGTCAGAATTTACCGCTAGTTGTGTATCTAATTTCGGATATGTAACAGCTTCTGTTGAGACTTGGATTGGCGATTTGTGATACGTATTAGTGTTAGACGTAGATGGAGATACCGGTCTGTTAATTTCTGACATAGCTAACTTTGCTTTACCTGAGAAGGACTGAATGTGTACCATTAAAAATCTATCTATTCGCATTGATTGCGAACTGTACTTCAATAGTCTGTGTTTGA
Source organism: Cephalotes varians (assembly GCA_037157785.1). NCBI lineage: Eukaryota > Metazoa > Arthropoda > Insecta > Hymenoptera > Formicidae > Cephalotes > Cephalotes varians. The sequence goes on from JANQDE010000712.1 coordinate 11,370, forward strand.
TATCGTTAAATTCAGACTCGACTGCAGATGAACTTGCATTTATTTTACCAAATCCAAATTTAGATATTATTATCCCGCGAACGAAAAACTGTTCTAATGCGATAGAATAGAAATAGAAGTTGTCGACGTGTGATCCTCTACGATGCGCTTCTTATGATTCTGCGTTTTTCGTTTGTCCACAGTTCGCGTGAGCGCGAACATTTCAATTCATAAAATATGAATTATATGCCGGTATAATACATTCTATCGCATTAGACCCGTTTTTCGTTCAGTATTGGACTAGAACAAGTAGCAATCTATATGCAATATCCAAATTATATTTCAATAGATGCTACTGGATCTTTGGTAAAGAAATTAAAATTGCCAAATGGAGAACTGTCAAGTCACATATACTTGTACCAAATTGTATGCGAAACTCCAACCGCAAAAATGCCAGTGTTTCAAATGTTAAGCGCTGCGCAGCATATAAATGCGATTTTTTATTGGTTATTTAAAATACGCCGAATCGGTAGTTTGCACAAAACAAGTTTTCCACGTCCGTAACAACTTGTGACTTTGACAGAGCATTAATGGGTGCTATTGTAAGAGCATTTGGTAATTGTAACGATCTAAAAGAATATTTATCAATATGTTTCTTACCGATTGTAAATAAGAATGAGAAAATACCAACATGTTTTTTGCGTTTAGATATTTCGCATTATGTCAGTTTTATAACTAGACGGAAAATTTTTACATCTGTCCATCCTAAAGTTAAAACATTTTACATAATCATAATGTGTTTGTTGACAAGGACAACAGATTTCATTGTCATCCTACAACAAATCGAGCGAGCTGCGATTATTCTCTGTTCCAGTGAAAATGTTGGAAAAGATGAGAATCAGCGAGATACTTTAGCTGAGAAATCTCGAATTTTATTATGTAATAAAATCAGAGGAGTTCCCCATACAGACGAAATTGCCGATCGGGGTACTGAGATCGGTCGCGATGTAGACGAACTGGATTTGTTATTGACAGATATTAATCAAGGAGATATATATCAGAATAGCGGGGAACTTACTTCTACTGATAATAATGCAATGATTGCCTGGGTTAATACGTTCTTTGACAGTTGCGTCAACGACTTGTGTAATGCTCTTGAGGGTGTAGACATAAATCCATATTACTGTCCAGCAATGGTGCAAAAAATTAAGTACTTATTACCATATTTTCCATTATATTCCGGGGTAATGATATCTAAATTTGGATTTGGTAAAATAAATGCATGTTCATCTGCAGTCGAGTCTGAATTTAACGATATCAAACACAGACTATTGAAGTACAGTTCGCAATCAATGCGAATAGATAGATTTTTAATGGTACACATTCAGTCCTTCTCAGGTAAAGCAAAGTTAGCTATGTCAGAAATTAACAGACCGGTATCTCCATCTACGTCTAACACTAATACGTATCACAAATCGCCAATCCAAGTCTCAACAGAAGCTGTTACATATCCGAAATTAGATACACAACTAGCGGTAAATTCTGACGAATCAGATCAGATCACCTTGTGAGTTAGCGGCGGAACAAAACTAGCGAAATAAGAACGATAAAAAACTAAACGTGTTTACGTCTAGATGCATGCCATGGTTGGGACACGTTTAATATTAATAGAAAACATGTTACTCTAGAAGTTTTACAAAATGGCAATATTTCTCCTGTTTTAAAAGTAGGAGCTAGTAACGTAATTGTAAAAAATACATGTGGTTTTGATAGCATTGTGCACATTCTCGCCGCGGCATGCGTGTACGATAAATTTAAAGCAACTGTCGATACAACCACGACAGAAGCCTTTAAATTTATAAAATCCTTTGTACAATTAGGTCCGACTAAAAATATTTATAAAATGCGAGCTGAAATTTTGAAAAGTGTCACATGCTTTATACAAGCTACGGTAACTCCTGATATTGTAACAATAGATGCCTTATCAAACGTTGTCAATCTATGCGAATATGTATTCCCAGGAAGTTACAGCTATATCGAAATATGTACATGTCAAACATGTGGGAATATAAAAATTGTTAAGAAATGTATCTTACCTATAAATGAGGAAATATTAAACAAACACGGTTACGCAAAAATTGTTGACGCAATAAAGGAGGGAAAAGTTTTAAAACTTCGATGCATAGCAAATGTGATGAGGAACGTTCTAGGAACCTATCATACGGTGCACAGTTATTTATCGAATCTTCGATCATAACCGCTTTGGATGACATTCCACTTTCCATCCAATTAAGTTAACAGCATTACACCCATGTTGGATGCGTTGTGTACCACGGACAAAATTCCCAAACTTCAGTTGGTCATTACACTGCGTATGTACTTAATGGTACCAACTGGACTGTATACGATGACATGTTACGTAAGCCAAAGAAAGTTGCGTTCAAACAAAAGGCAATGTAAATATGTGTATTTATGTAAAAACATAAAATATGAAAAATATAAACATATAAGAATATAAAATATATAAAATATAAAAGTATAAAATATAACATATCCCCTCAACCCTTCATCACTCTCTTTCTCTCTCATTCTCTCTCTCTCTCTCTCTCTCTCTCTCTCTCTCTCTCTCTCAGAATATCATATTGTACCTATTGTCTATGTGTTGAAATAAAACGAATTTACAAATTAAAATTTATGAATTTACAGTTCTTTGATTTTTTATTTAACATCTTTATTTAATATTTATTTATTACGAACCGTGGATAACAAAGCGCGGGGGGGGGGAGCTTACTGTATAACGGTTGACTCCACTAACACTAGAAAGTCCGGCACTGACGACCTCCTTAGGTGCTCATATGGAGTCAAAATGATTCCCATAATACCTGCCTAAAAATAATTATATTGTGCATTGCTTTAAGCCACAAAAATAAATAAAAGTCACGAAAGAGTATTCCGCAAAACAAATAAAAAAAAAAGATAATATAAAAGGTGTGCGAGGAGTCAAAATGACTCCATCGGGCATTCTAGTGCTAAATTACTTACGTATTAAGATGAAAAAATTGAATTTTTCAAATTTTGAGAGAACCGACAGCGTTGCTAGTCTCATACTACAGAACTATGTTTCTTAAGGCCGCAACAACTCAGAATAAAAAGTTCTCGATTGGAACAAGAAAGGGAGGGTATGTTTCCTCTTGACGGTGGCTGTTAAAAAATCCATCTTTCCGAATTTTGGGAAAACCGATAGCGATACGAGTTTCATACTACAGAACTGTGTTTCTTAAGCCCGGAACAACTCACGAGCAAACATTTGAAACCGGTCGAACGCTGCGGACGATGGGACTTTATTTGAATGAAAGAGCAGTTTATTTTAGTTATTTTAATTTAAAAATAAAATTTGACACGGAGTCCAAGGGCGAGAGGAGGAAATTCTGTTCAAAATTGAGGGTTTTTTTACTGGCATCCGATATGAACGTCCTTGAGCGCATGCTCCACAGAGAGCATTCACAATCGGCGCACCTGACGAATGTTATTCCTTTGCATCCCTCTTTAGAACAATAATTACCCAGCTCTTTAAAACAATAATTAATTGGAGTTTCACATTTAGGTGGACATTCAGAAAGGTAACCAGCTTTGTAAAATGCATATTTAATAAGATTTCTGAATCTTGGAGCAGTGAATTGAAAGTGAGTGAAAGACTGAATTCTTATAAAATTATCCCGGTGCCAAATGTTCCAATCTTCCAATACTATTGAATCAGTAATGAACTTGACGAAGTTTTGTATGGTCTGAAAAAATAAACATCTAAACGTTGAACATATTTTGTCCCTACTCCAGGGATCATGCGGCGATTCATCTCTTTCGAAGTAGGCTTGCATTGATTGAACAAATCCTCATCCTTATTACATGACCACGAATCTAACAGCAACATTATTTTATCCGATTCCACTTGTTTCCAAAAGACTTCATTGTATAAAGTACTCAAATTTTCTTTGTTCATGTTCGCAGTCTTTGAGGCATAAATTTTTATATTTGGCGCTTCATAGACTTTTTTCGAAAATGAACCTTTTGGTTCACTGATAAGCATATATATTGGAGAATGTAATGTACCATCCATTGAAATTGATGGCATAATCATGTTGTAGCCCACTTGAGTTGTTGATCCCACTTTCGCAGTTACATTTGATGTACCTTTAGTTTCAAGTGTTCTTGACGTGTAAATTTCTTTTTCAAATCTACTTTGGTCGATGTTAAACACTTGATGGTCTTCAAATGAACCTTGAATCATTTTTTTCGTTTCACTTGCAAATTGTATTGCTTTAATTTTCGTTTTTTTTTCGTCAACTGCTTGTACTTTTGTTTGAGTCTGTGTAATTTTGCGAGAAACAATATTGTGACACTTTTTAATCCGGTTACCCATGAAGGAGATGCTTTGAATGGAAAGTTACCACGTTTATCCAGTTTATTTTTCACTTGAAGGGCCCAAATTCGTAAGTGACATTCGTGAATTATTGCGCCACTGTTTCTTTTGTAGTGCCGCCGGAGCGGACACGGGGTTGGGATTGGTGGACCGAAGAGTAATTAGTCCAAAATTGTAACCTTTTCTTTTTATTAAACAACTTAGTATTTTACACTCGCGTAACTTATTTCAAAGAACCGCACCTCACGGAACGTCAAACGGGAATCCGCGCGCGGTCCCGTCGCGCGCCTCTTTATAGTGCGTTTTGGCACCTTGTTACCAGGTCGGTTTTGCCGATCAGCACCGACCTGGTCAGCAAAGTCGCAGTCGCTTCCGGAGAAGAGGTGATTGCGACCTTCGAGCGGGTGTCATCTTATCGCGGTGGCTCGTGCCATCGAGCGACCGCGATAAGCAAAAATTTGATCGCGTTTCCGGGCCGACTCATTCGTCATGAAAAATACTCATGACACTCTTTTCGAGAACAATTTTGTAAACTTCTCGGTTAATTAATAATCGGTTGCATTCTCCTAAAACACGCTCTTCGTATCGGTATAACATTTCTCTATTTCTTATGCGAGGGTATTTAAATTGGACCGACTCGATTTTTCGCCTGTGATATTTATTTTCATCGAGTAACCTTGGTTTCTCTTTGGGATCACATTTATTCCAATACATATATGCTTTTCGAAAGTATTCATCGTCAGGCCTTTTAGCGGCTTGTTTCACTGGAGAAGGAATATACTCATTTCCACTTGTTGTTGGCTGTGATTCAGGCGATCCTTTTTCTGCTTCTTCTTCTTCATTATCACCAAAATCATCTTTATCTTTACCTTCCTCCTCTTTTTCTTCATCCGTCGGATGTAGATCGATGTCAAGTGTTGTATACTCTTCTATCGGTAATTCAGTTGGTTCTAGAAGTTGGCTCAACATTGAGTTGTAAATTTGCTGCTCTTCTTGATTTAATTCGATTTCAGCTCCTCCTCCAGCCAGACTGAAGTGATGGTTGAGTCGTTGCAGAATATTCATGGGTTGAATCGTAGACATTATTTCACTAAATCACTATTGAACACAATTAAGAAACACACACGTGTGCACAGCAGCGTGTATAATAGTAAACTGACCGGCTTACTGCGCACCACTCGGCCGTACCTGGTACCACGGCCCAATTTCAACTTGGCCCAGCCTCTGTGCCTGGCTCCGTGTTTAATTTTGCCTTCAAAATCCCTTTTGGGCATTGCCCCATCTAAATCAACTGGTACTGATGGTCGCAGCGTTCGACCGGTTTCAAATGTTTGCTCGTCAGAACAAAAAGTTCTCGATTGGAACAAGAAAGAGAGGGTATGTTTACTCTTAATCCGTGAGTTCGTTTGTCGAAAAACGTTTTTTTTGTTTTCCAGGCTTCTGATTCAACTTACGGAATTGTCCTTTTGGAACAATTAGAACAATCTATAATGATAAGAAATTGTTTGATTTTTAAAAAAAGGGTGGCCAGCTAAAAAATTGGTTTTTTCGTTTTATTCGAGAACCGTTGTGAATAAAATAATATCCCTTTGGAACAATGTGGTATAAAGTTAGAACAACCTGGAACAACTTTCAAATTTATAATTTTTTAAAAAAGGGGGGCTAACTTCATACACTCCCAGTATACTTGTTGCTAGAGATCCTGTGGCAACATCAAGATTTCTTGATAATACGTTTCATGTGATTCTTGATTTTATTTGTTCTAAAGATAATCCGATTGGAGAAGTCACTCATTATTTTTGACGATACTATCAAGACTATCAAGGTAGAGGCATACAACATTTTCATTTATTAATTTGGATAAAAAATGCCTCGATTCTTGATGAATCTTCTATTGAAGAAGTTTCTAAATTTATTTTGCAATATATAAGCTGTAAAATGCCAGATCAAAATATTTCACCACTGTCATACAGACATGTTAATACGCATCAACAAACATAATAACACAAACATAATAATTACTGTCTCCGTTCTAAAAAAGTCGGACGTAAAAATTGTTCGGAAATGTCGTTTTGGATGTCCTCGTTCTGTCACTAAGATGTTAAATATAAGAGATGTTGCAAGTGCCATAGGTAGAAAGCAATTAAAACATAGAAGCAGGCTTTATGATCTTCCGCGAAGTGAAGATGAAAGAAATATAAATGATTACAATCCTGTTCTTCTTGCTGCATGGGAAGGAAATATGGACATACAATTTATTGGCGAGAAATCGTCACTGCTTACTTGGTACATTACTAAATACGTAAATAAAGCGGGAAAATGTGAATTGTCTGCTACTATTATTAATACTAAAAATAATACGAATAAATCATTGGCAAGCTATCTTTGGAGTATTGCCTTGTGATTCACGAATAATAGAGAATGTGGAGCTCTTGAAGCTGCTGATGCATTGTTAGGTATTGCTTTATGTCCCCCTCGACCGATCCCACCTTGTCGTGGTGAGGGGGCTCTCCCGGTTCCGTAAACCCCGGGACTCCGGGATGAAGCGGGCCCGGGGGCCAAGAGGATCCAGGGGTGGCCGCTCGAACTTATTTCGAGGCAGGGCCCGGCCCCCGGTGGGTGCCAATCCTGGCACCCACCGAGGTGGGAGCCCCGGGGCCACCGGGACTTATTCCCGGGTGGGGCCCGGGGGCTCGGTGGGCAAGCCTGCCCACCGAGCGGGGGGGGTGCGCGGGGCCGCTCGGACGCATTCCGAGGCAGGGCCCGCGCCCCCCCAGCGGGTCGGCGGGGCCGCCGGGAAGTATTCCCGGGCCTGGGCCCGCCGGCCCGCAAGACGGATTTATAGGACGGATTTACATATGACGACACAAGCGCATAGAGAAGGAAAACTCTTTAAAACCAATTTTAAACAAACATGGATATGACGACGATTACGGATAAAACAGCTGGGGGGTCGGATACCCAGCACCGGCAGGGAGACCTTATCGTCCCAGGGGTCTCTAGGTCGGGTCGTGCAGACAAATCCTGCTATGGGCTGCCGTCGATATTGACCGCGAGTATCGGCGGGGAACTGGCGATCGCCGGAGTTGCGTGCACCTGCTCCGCAGGGGTGCACGCTCCAAATGCGCCTGCGAAGGGTCACACGCGTGGTCAGATGCCGCCGTGGGATCATGGTGAGAAGGAGAGAGGGACTCTCCGATTGAGGGGAGGAGGAGGAGTGGGAGGAGGTGGGGAGACAGACCAGGACCCCCAGGACCCCTAATCCTCACGCCAACTGTCCACCCGTAAAGGCGGGCAAAGAACGGCGAGCGAGGAGTCAACGCAGGCGATGAACGTCCTGCTACGCAGGGTCGAAGAGGACGCCCCAACTAGCGGGTCTCCTAGCAAGGGAGACAAGCAAGGAGGACGTCAAGACACAAGAAAGGACAAGAGACAGAAAAAAGCGACCTGCTGGATCGCGCGGGCTTAATCGGATTGAATCGGATGAATCCGAAGATAGCAGCGAACCCGAAAGATCGCGATCCAAGGATCGAGAAGGACAAGGAGAAATGAGAAGGAAATCGAGACAATTAATGTAGAGGAGGAGGAGGACGAGGAGGAGGTGACGGAGGGGACTTTGGTCCTGGCTCCGGAAGTACCCAGAAAGAGGGGCCGTTCACCCACAACCGGGGACTATTCAAAGATCGCCGACGAGAAAGAGAGGGTCAACAGGGCGAAGGAGGAGGCCCTAAAATTAGAAAACGAGGAAAGAATCATGAGACTCACGAGCAGTGAGATCGTCAAAATGACTAAAATAAATCCGGAAAAAGTGATGGACATAGAAGAACATAATCCGACCGCGGATATTATAAACAGACTGCGGGAGCTACAAGTGGAGGTCCTAAAGGTAGCCAGAACAAGTTCCAACCACAAAGGGCAATACCAAGGACAGCTAAAAAAGTCCGCTGAATGGACAATGGGCCTAATCGAAATACTAAGGACCAGGCTAGACAGGTCTGTAGAGGAGAGTAGATCGGAGGAAATGAAGGCCCTAAAAAGCGAGCAGGAAATACTCCGAAAGGAAACTGAGAGGAAAATAGCAGGTATGGAAGCAGCGCTACAGAAAGCGATGGAAATGGCGGAGATGGAAAGGCGAAAAGCTGAGTTTCACCAAAACCTCCTTATGGAGGCAAGGATGGAGAAGGAGGAGCTCAGAAACCTCCAAGAAATAAAGGAGGAGCGGGATCGTTGGTGGGGAGAGAAAGGGGTACCAATGGAGGTTGTAGAGGAACCCCACATGGAACCCCAAACGAAAGAACCAACAATAATCGAGACTGTGGAAGAGGGAGAAGAGGTAACAACCCCCTCCCTCCCTCCCAAGAGACGAATAGAGGCAATGGAGGAGGAACGGAGGGCCTACCCGATAAAAAGACCAGCAATAAAGGGCAAGGTCAGAATAATAGAGGACAAGCCGATCGATGTCACAACCGAGAGAAACGAAAAAGGGGAGGGATTCCCCCGGGAACTCCAGGAAGTGGTGAAGAGAATAGCCAAGGCCAATAGGAGTACCCTCAAGGGAAACACGATCATAACAGAGAAAGGAACGTCGAAAACCGATAAGGGACGGAAGAAGAAGGAAAGAAAACCAAATTGGTCGAATATGGAAGTGTATTCGAGTCAGACGCCGGACCCCACATTAGCGGAAATAACCGAAATGGTAACGAGGAAGGTGATAGAGCAGTTATGCGGGGAGGGGAGGAACGCCCCACCCCTGCCATCAAGGGAGGACAATCGAACAAAACCTGCCCCCTCTTCCTCCACGACCTCCCCCCTAAAAGGAGGGTGTCAGAAGCGAGAAAGAGGAGGAAGAAGGAGAAAAGGAGAGAGAAGAGGAGGGAGGAGGCGAGACGACGCGCCAGTGCGTCAGTCCCTCCCCCCCCACCCCCATCGAGGACCACCGCGGGAAGAGTCGGCCCGATAACCAGGTCAATGGCTAGGGCTGACCCCCCCACAAGGAATCCCCTCTCCCCACCCCCCTCCCCACCCCCAAAAACCAAGCGACCACCGCGTGGTCGGAGGTCCTGGGGAGGAGAGAGAGGAAGGAAAAGCGACAAGCGGCAAATGCAAAAGCGCCACCGGGGCCGAGTCCGGCCACAGCCGCGTTCATCGCTGCCGGCGCCCCTCAGAAGGGCAGAGCAGCGGGAGGAACACAAGGAGGGACGAAAAACGGGACACAACCGAGGCTCAAAAAGCCTCCCAGGACCGCCGCCGTACAGATTACGTGCCCGGAGGGCGAAAGGGCCGAAACAATGAGGCTCGCCCGGGCACGTATCGATCTAAAGGAGATCGGAAGAAAGGAAATGCGGCCGAGGAGGGCGCGCACGGGCGCCCTTCTCTTGGAGATCCCGGGTGCGGAGGGACCAAAACTGGCGGATACCCTGGCCAACAAGCTGAGGCACGCCCTGGCCGAAAAACAGGGGGTCATCGTCACACGACCCCAGAAGACCGCGGAGATCCGGATCAGAGATCTGGAGGATTCGATCTCCGCGGTCGAGATGGCGGCGGCCCTGGCGGAAAAGGGAGGCTGCATACCCGAGGAAGTACAGGTCGGCCCCGTACGCCAAGCGACAAATGGCTTGGGGACGGCCTGGGTGAGGTGCCCCCTAACGGCGGCCAATACGTTGGTGAAGGCGGGGGCCCTAACCCTGGGCTGGACCCGGGTTAAGGTGGAGATGTTGCCCGAGCGTCCCCCGACATGCTTTCGATGCTGGGGAAGGAGGCACGTGAGGGCGACGTGTACGAGCGAGGAAGACCGCTCCGCCAAATGCTACAGGTGCGGCCAAGAAGACCACGCGGTGAGGGACTGCCGGGCGTCGGTCCGATGCGCTATATGCGCGGATTCGAAAAGACCGGCGAACCATAGGGCGGGGGGACCAGCCTGCAAGGCCCCCTCACCACGGAAGAGAGAGAAAAGAAAAGGAGGAGAAAAAACCCTCACACCCACGTCAGCGGCCGCCGCTCCCCCGGGGGGCGGGACGCCGATGGAGGTGGACGAGGCGGCTGGCGAGCACTCCCTCCCCAAGAGACCCACCCAAGGGGTCAGCAAGAAGAGGGGGATGCTCGCCATAACGGACGGGAAAATCAAGGGGGAGGCCACAATGTTCCAGCGGCCTCCAATCCCCACCCTCATCCCCATGGAAGGAGTAGAGGCCGAGGCGGGGTCCCCATCCAGGGGGGACCCAACACTCACGGCCCCCATCGCCATCACGGGGGGATCCAACGAGGGAGAGGGTACTGCGGGAGCAGAGAAGGCTGTGAGCCAAACCATAAATGGCTAACAAGCTCCTGCAGGCCAATCTGAATCACTCTCGAGCGGCACAAGATCTATTGGTCCAACACGCCGCCGAGGGTGATTACGGACTCATGGTCCTTTCGGAGCCCTACCGGGTGCCGCCCCGAAATCCAATGTGGGCGGCGGCCCGTACGGGTTCCGACGTGAAGGTGGCCATCACCTGGCGGCGCACTGAGAACCCGTTCCCCTGCACAATCCTGGAGGCGGGGGAGGAGTTCGTGGCCGTCAGGTGGGGCGATGTAGCCGTGGTCGGGGTATACTTACCCCCGACCGCGACCAGGTGAAACAGGGGTTGGGGCGGATACAGGCGTGCGTCAAACGGTGCGCCCCCGCCCCGACCATCGTGGCCGGGGACTTCAATGCACATTCCAGAGCATGGGGTTCCCGGCACACGAATTGGAGAGGCGCGGTCCTGTTGGGATGGGCGGCGTCGTTGCGCCTACACTGTCTGAACGTGGGCGCAACGAGCACCTGTGGCTGCGGCCAGGGTGAGGGGCTGGAGGGTGTTTAACCAACGTATACACCCAGTCGGACCACCGATACATCAGGATGGTCCTCACCGAGACTCCAGCCCAGGTGCTCGGACGCCGCCACCCACGACCACGGCAATGGGTCCTTGGCCGAGCCCTTTGACCCCTTTGAAGAGTCCATGCTAACGGGGACGTGGCCCGTGGCGACAGAAGAGGAAGGGGCGGAGGGAGTGGATGAATGCGCGAGGCGGCTGCGGGACCTAGTGCAAAGGTCCTGCGACGCCGCCATGCCACGCGCCAACCCCCGCCCCCGCCGGGCCGCTCACTGGTGGAGTGACGAGATCAGGTCGCTCCGCCAGGCCGCGCATGAAAAGCGCAGGGCGTTAAAGCGGGCCCGGCGACGCCGCGGGAGCGTCCCCGCGGCGATAGAGAGAGCAGCGGCGGAGTATCGGGGGGCAGCTAAGGCCCTCCGATCCGCTATCGCCGCGGCAAAGGCCAAGGCCTGGGAGGAGCTCCTCCTCACACTGGACGAAAACCCGTGGGGGCGCCCGTACTTAATAGTACGTGAGAAGTTAAAACGATGGGCGCCCCCAAACACGGAGGCGCTGGAGGCCCCGGTCCTCGCTCGAGTGCTGGGGGCTCTATTCCCCGAGTCAACGGGGGAGGAGTCCCCTTGGGAGGAATCACCCTCCACAGAGGAGGAATGGAGCGAGGACCTGGAGGTCTCCACGGAGGAGCTCCGCGGGGCCGTCAAGAGGATGCGGGAGAAAAACACAGCTCCCGGTCCCAATGGCGTCCCCGGCAAGGTCTGGGCCTTGGCCTGCAAGTACGTAGGCGAAAGCATGAGGCACCTCTTTACGAGGTGCCTCCGAGAGGGAAGCTTCCCCTCAGTGTGGAGGAGGGCCAGTCTGGTCCTTCTTCGCAAGAAGAACAAGCCGGCGAACACCCCTTCGGGTTATCGGCCCATTTGCTTGCTGGATGAGGAGGCCAAGCTGCTGGAGAAAGTCATAGCGGGCCGATTCATCCGGCATTTGGAACAGGTAGGACCCGACCTGCACGAACGACAGTTCGGGTTCCGCCGGGCCAGGAGTACAGTGGACGCTATTTTGTGCGTCCGTGGCCTGGTGGAGCCGATCGTGCAGGAGGGCGGGGTAGTTGTTGGAGTAGGCTTGGATATATCCATCGCTTTTAACTCCCTGCCCTGGGACCGCATTGAGAGGGCCCTTGAGTTCTATAGGGTTCCTCCCTACTTAAGGCGAGTCCTTCGGGCCTACCTGTCGGGTCGATGGCTCGAATACAGGGACCACAACCAGGTCCCTGTCGAGAGGGGTGTGTACCGCGGGGTTCCACAGGGGTCGGTTTTGGGCCCCCATCTTTGGAACCTCGGGTACAACGCCGTGCTTAACGGAGTTCTCCTTCCTCCCGGCTGCGACATAGTTTGTTATGCGGACGACACACTCATACTCGCGGCCGGGAGGGACTAGGGGGAAGCGCGAAGCCGGGCAAACGAAGCCACGGCTAGTGTCGTGCGTCACATCCGGAGACTCGGTCTTGAGGTGGCGCCCCAAAAAACGGAGGCCATATATTTCCACAATGGCCTCCGAGGGGTGCCTACGGAAGATACGATCGAGGTCTCCGGTGTGCCCGTCCCGATTGGGGCCCGGATAAAATATCTGGGCCTCATATTGGACAGCCAATGGAAGTTCCGGACCCACATTAACGAGCTGGAGCCGCGCGTGGACAAGGCGGCGATGGGTCTCGCCCGACTGCTCCCTAATCTAGGGGGGCCAAACGGGCGAGCTGTATGCCGCCTGTATGCCGAGGTGGTCAACTCGATCGCCCTTTACGCGGCCCCGGTGTGGGCCGCGGAGGTGGAGGGCTCCCGACAATTGTGCAGTGTGTTGCACAGGGTGCAACGTCGGGTAGCCCAGAGAGCGATCAGAGCCTATAGGACCACCTCCCACGTGGCGGCGACGGTTCTGGCGGGGCAAACCCCGCTGGAGCTCCTGGCCTCCATGCGGAGGCAGGTATATTTGGAGATGGCGGAGCTCAGGCGGGGGAACGACGGCCAAACGCCTCCCTCCAGAGCCGTCAAAATTGTGAGGGTCCGGGCACGGCAACGCCTCGTGGCCGCGTGGTCGAACTGGCTGAGTCGACTAAACGTGGCCGGCAGGAGGGTTGTCGAGGCTGTCCAGCCCCGCCTGGCAAACTGGCTAGGGCGGGGATGGGGCGGGCTCACGTACTGGGCGACGCAGGTGATTACAGGTCACGGATGCTTCGGTGACTACCTGTGTCGCATCGGTCGTGAGCGCACGACGCGGTGCCACCACTGCGGCGCAGCTGTGGACTCGGCGCAACATACGCTCCAGGAATGCCCTGAATGGGCGGAGCAGCGCCGGGTCCTTGCCGCAGTGGTTGGCAATGACCTCTCGCTCCCGGCGGTCGTGGACGCCATTCTCGGGAGCGAGAGGTCATGGAAGAGCCTCATCACCTGTGAGGAGGTGATGGTGGCAAAGGAGGAGGCGGAAAGAGCCCGAAGGGGCGAAAGAGTCGCCAATGGCGCGAGAGGAGATGCAGACGGGGGCGGCGGAGGGGTCCGATACCGACGCCGACGCCGCCCCCCGGCCCACCTCAGACCGTAAGGAAGAGGTGGGTCACGAGGAGGACGAGGGTGAAGGGGCTCCAACGGGGGGTCGGGGAAGTTCATACCCGACCTCTCCAAAGGGGCCCCACACCCTCTAGAAGGGCTCACCAGTAAGGTGAGCCCTTCCAAGTTAAAGGGWCACCTATAACATTAAGGGCGGGGCGGCGACCGGTGAAGTTCATAGCCGGTCGCACGCCCCGCCCAGACCTATTAAAAGGAGGAGAGGGAGACGGGGCGGGGGCCGAAGACGGGGGGGATGGAATACCCATCATCCCCCCCGAAAGGCCCCCCTCACCCCGACTTATGGGGCACCCTCCACTGCCACGTCGGCGAGGAGGGTGCCCCAATGAGAAAGTAAGGACTGGGGGTCAGGGGTCGGCGAAGTTCATAAGCCGACCCCGACCCCTCCCTTAGCCCCTAGACTTGGGGCGGTTGGGCGGGGAACAAGACCCAAGGACCCCGCCCAACCAAGTCCCCTACAAGGGGACAAGAGATCCTATGCGACGGAGAGAGTGGGTGTCCCTCCTCCGTCGCTGCCAAAGAACGAGGCAGCAAGGCGGGCGCAGTCAGCGCGCGCCCAAGGCAGGGCCGGTAGTTATGCAGACGATCAGATCCCGGCCCACCCCGGTAAGGCCTGGGACAGGACACCCGCTGGGGTTTTAGCGGGTAGGGCCCGTTAAATAGGGCGAGTCCCACATGCCCCCGCCCTCTGATGGTTAGTCCAGGGGCGGGGGATGCGTAACAGCATTTCCCCAGCGTAACCAAAAAAAAAAAAAAGGTATTCCTTTATATGGAACTGATCTAAATGCTACTGTTAGATGGTTAGATGTTAATCAGATACGATACAGAAAAGTCAAAAGCTGTAAGGAAATTGAAGCTCTTGATAAAAATTCTATAGACATATTTTATCCATCTCTAATAAATAATCATTATCTATGTAGAGCAGAAGAATTAGAATCTATGTCTTTATATGAATTTAGACAATGGTATGACATAACGAAAATCAAACCACAAAGAATCAAACCAAATCGAACGAAAATCAAACCAAAAAAAAATTGAATACTTTAAGATGGATAATGATTATTATCTTAAACGACG
>JANQDE010000712.1:26624-39688 GCA_037157785.1 Cephalotes varians
GTGCAGCAATATTTAGATGAAGTACAAAAACAACATGAGTCACAAGATGATCCTGACAATCCAATAGGTGTTCAAAATATAGAAGCTGGTGAAGCAATGCAAGATTTTAAGGAGCTTGGTGATAAAAATATTCAAGATATTGATGTATCAGAAATGATCGCAAAATTAAATATGGATCAAAAAAGAGTATTCGACAGAGTTATTACCACTGTGAGGTCAGAAAATTCAATATTGCGATTATATGTTAGTRGAGAAGGCGGTACAGGTAAAAGTTATTTAATTAAAACTATTAAATGTTGTGTTCTGTTCCGCGTTATGTAGTGTGGATAAAAATAACGGGTAGGACACGGGTCGTGGGTTTTAAAACTTTTATTTTTGCCTTGAGAAACACGCAGACATCACAGAGCGCGCAAAGACCCTCGCAGAGAGAGAGAGAGATTGCAAGGGAGGTCACGTGACAGCCAATCATGTGACCCCAGGGCGCGGCCCTGATTGGAGGCCCGCTCGAGCCCACAGCACTATACACAACATGTTGGATAAAACAAAATTTTAAAAAAGATACTGCTGTAGCAGCACCTACTGGCATAGCAGCGTTTAATATAGATGGTTTAGATAGACAATTCACAGATTGCTTCAATTACCTGTTGAACATGGTAATACTCCTAAATATAAACGATTGTCTGATCATGTGTTAAAACTTTTACGAGCGGAACTTAATGATGTTATTCTTTTCGTAATTGATGAAGTATCGATGATATCTAATTTAACTCTAATGTATATACATCTTCGAATATCTGAAATATTTGATTCCAATAATTGCGATGATGGTTGGTTTGGTAAAAAGCACATTTTTCTGTTTGAAGATTTGCTTCAATTGCCTCCTGTGCATGAAGATTTTATCTTTGAGAATTTATCAAATAAAAAATTGCTAAATATATCGGTTGCCTAAGAAATGTGAATTTGTGGATTACATTATTTGATTATGATGAATTGACAATTAATGCGTCAGCAAGAAGATGCGTCGTGAATTACTGTCAAGAGTTCGTATTGGTTTATTAACAAAGTCTGATTATGAAATTCTAGAAAGTAGAAAAATCTCTTTTAAAGAAGATTCCTTCGAGTCTAGATTAAATGAATTGTGTAATTTTATTGATAATTTGCCATCAGACACCGTTTGTTTATTGCCTACTTGTCACATGTGTGATGTTTTAAATGCTGCAATGTTAAGTCGTATTGCCTCGAAAGAAATATTATTGATTATTGAAGATACAATCGAATGTATTCCATACATAAAAAAGAAAGTATTAAAGGTGTTGGCAAATAATGATGATGATAATTCTAAAACAGCTGGGCTTTCGAAACTGATTGCTATAAAAATTGAAGCAAAAGTAATGATAAGGCGTAATATAGACGCTTGAGTCTTGTAAATTACAATTGCTAAAGTTATTTCAATTGTACAAGATRTGTCTACCGGTTATGTAGAAAAGATTAAGATTCTTTTGCCATCAGGTTTAAAATATTTAATTGAAAGAGTAAGTGTTAAATTTGTGGTGATGGAAAAAGTATATGTTATTAGAAAACAATTTCCATTATGTTTAAGTTATGGAATTATTGTTCATAAAAGCCAAAGACTTAGTTTGCAGAATGCTAGAATTATGGACGTAGGTAATTCTATATTTAGTTACGGCCAAATTTATGTTGTATTGTCACGAGTAACATCTTTAGATGGAATGCATTTAATTAATTTCGATCCTTCATCTAGAAAGCTAGTGGAGAAGTTATTATTAAACATAATCGATTAAAACAAAAATACAAATCAGAATGTTAGAAAAGTAACGGAAATTTTGTACGGCGCGCTAAATTCTTAGTTTTCAAGACTCAGTTTGAGTATTCAGCTAATGCTGTTAGATGGTATTCATGGTAGGCGCGGAATCACAATGTTTCTCCCGACTTCATTTCCGGGACCTTTTTTCTTACGCGAGCGGATGCGTGTTGCGCGGTGAAGCGAACGTTCTGAGGTCCGTTGTTCAAAGGGCATTCTTTGTCCGACAGTTCAAGTATACAGACGTATTTGTGATCAGAGTGTTTCTGACGCAATTAAACGAAGTTGTGGTTTTTCTGAGTAATATAGCATTTCATATTGCTATTCAGCCTGCCAAGGCTCGTCTTCAAGATATTTCAATTTCAGTACTATTGAGACAAAGTCAGTTTGTCGAGCAATGATTGCCATACGGAAGTACGCACTTATTAAGTATCACGACGAATAAGATAAGTATGTTTAGATGGCTTAACTGACAGAGTGAGTGTTACCCCTTGATTCATGTCACTGCTTGCAACAGAACTTTATTAATTACTTACATATTGATTACGTTTTTGACAACGCTAATTTCGTTCTTATTGCTTATGATTCAGATCATGTTCATATTGTTTACGATACTAATAGCGATAATTACTTACATTGCGTTTCATGTCCATTGCGCTAATTGCCTACTTATTTTACTTATTGCTCACGATTATCATTGCGCTAATTATTACTTATTGTACGTGTATATATATATTGCTTATAGCGCTCACTGCGCTTCTTACAGTTTACATTGCTTACAGCGCTCTCATTGCGCTTCATATTGCTTAACGTTGTCGGTGAGTTTGCGACTTGCATCTATTGCCTTGCTTACACATTACATAATATTAATTACATGCACTGATACTTGTTTAATTACTGAACGATTTGGGAGCAATTGCTTTGCTTGCTGCGTATCGTTGATTACTTTCATTGATAAGTGTTTAATCACTGATTGCCTTAAAATGACTACTTTACATACTGCGTTACATATTATCAATATCCATTCCAATTAATGCTTGTTTTATTGATGGAGACTAACTGCTTTCCTAAAGTTATGTAATTCACGACCGTATCTTTATTCGATTGGCATTTTTGCTTGCGTTTTCTTTTATTTAAACTTAGATTTGCGTTGTATAGTGTTGCTTAGTACTTATATTCAATTCAATCTATATTGAGCTACAACGGTTAGTTATTTTTTTCTTTTTATTAGAATAGACTCCTTTACGTATTCTTCGCAACCAAATTTTAACATCAGGACAACGCTTATTTACCTAACTAGTTCTGCATCGTCACCCCATGACGATTATTTATCACAACAAATTTGGTTTATACTACTTATGCTTGCGTTAGCGATACGCACTACTTAGAACATAACTACATCAGCTATCATTAATTCTAACAGCTATTAGCGAAACTCAAATTCATTATTGTAAACAATAAAAGAAACCTCGAATCTTGTTATTGACATTTTACTGTTGGTTGTACCTATTTTATATAAGGCTTTTCTAACACAGAAACAGAAATAATTTTTATTTCAAAACAAAAGTATCACAAAATAAAAGACGTTTCATGGGTACAACCAAAAGTAATTAGTTCTGTTCAAGAATCACATGAGATAATTCGAAGAAATATTACTTGGGGCATGGTTTTCAAAATACAGATGAGGTTTCATCTTATGCATATCAAATGCAGTGTTGCAAATGTCTGTTACATTTAAGTGTTATTAGAAAACAAATATTTGATTGTGATAAATTAAGTGTTTTAAGTACATTAATGCATCAATATGAAAACAAATTGCCTAACTTGAATACATACGCAATACGACAATGTTTAGGAGAATTTTTTTCWAAAATTGTTAAACGAGATGTATGTGAATTTCTTATAGCTCTTGTACAAAATATGATTATATAAAAAGTTTAGTCGAGCATCAAGTTACTTCCATTAAACGATGTAAAAATTGTGATAATACAATGACTATTGTTAATAATAATATCTTTTTTTCTATTCCTRTAAATAAATGGAAGAAAAAAAGTTTAGATCTTAATAAATTATTCAATGTAACGTTTCCTCATTGGTATCAATTACACAATGAATCATGTGAGAATTGTAAAAAAAATGATATATTATGTAAAAGTGAATTTATTTAACTAGAAATATAATTATCATTCATTTAATATATCAGTTCAAGACGGTATATCAACAAAAACAAATAAGTTTTCTTTGCTGTTCCAACGACTAAAATAAATATTGCTGGACAATTATTTAAAATAATGAGTGCTATATTCCATCATGGATCATGTATCRAAAAAGGTCATTATACAAGTATATGTAGAAAAGATATATCTAACATTTGGATTGAAGTCAACGATGCACAAATTAGAAAAAGACAATGGCCTAGAGGTGCTACAAACATTTGTATTATTTTCTTACAAAAAATTGATAAGTAATTGCTAGTGCTGGTATTATTTGAGTATTTGACCGTGTTTCATGAGAAAATAAGTAATAAAAAAAATTACCTGTAAAAAATAATGAGTCTTTTTAATTTTATATAGTAAATATTGTAAAAGGCCATTATATACAAGTATATGGAGAGAAGGGAATGATAGGATTTAAACTAATGATGCTTGAATTAGAAAAACGTGATTCTAGAAATCTTATCACATTTATATTTTGTATTTTTGTAATATAATTAATTAAAGAAGACCGTCATATACCGCACACTGAAAATTTGACGGAGGTGGTAGTGAAATCTCTTTAGCAAAATCGAATTAATTTATATATTACTAAAAAAAGAAATGATATCTATAAAAAATTACCTTTTTTTAAAGAAAGGTAAAAAAAAGGCGCCAACACGCTCTTTTCAAAATCAAAACAGAACAATAATTTTACCTTTCAAAAAAGCTGTCGTATATATACTTTCTACAAAAAAGAATGATATTAGGAAATGGCGCCAAATGGAATTTAAGAAAGGACTATAAATACAATATATTAAAAAAATAAATATACAAAAATATAAACTATTAAAAATATTAAAATATTTAATCAAAAAATAATAAATTTAATAAAAAAAAAATTAACAAATACAAAAAAACTTGGCGCTGCTACACCTTAAAATACTAGCCGCGCCAAGTTTTTTTGTATTTGTTAATTTTTTTTTTATTAAATTTATTATTTTTTGATTAAATATTTTAATATTTTTAATAGTTTATATTTTTATATATTTATTTTTTTAATATATTGTATTTATAGTCCTTTCTTAAATTTCACTTGGCGCCATTTCCTAATATCATTTTTTTTTTGTAGAAAGTATATATACGACAGCTTTTTTGAAAGATAAAATTATTGTTCTGTTTTGATTTTGAAAAGAGCGTGTACTTGGTGCCTTTTTTTTACCTTTTTTTTAAAAAAGGTAATTTTTTATAGTGTTCTTTTAACCGAGTGCTCAGAGTTGTCTCTTCGTTTGTCCTACTGCGACGACGGGGTTAGCTCCGGGATCGCCAAATCCCGTGAGAGCCCGTCCACAATTATAAACTGTACACTAGGGCGATACACAACGATCTCAGGAGCTAATTACGCGAAACAACGATCCAAAGGGTACGCGAAACAACGACTGGACGATACGCGAAACTAAGACCAAATAAGGTGCGAAACGACGACTGGACGATACGCGAAGCTAAAATCAAATAATATGCGAAGCGACGACTGGACGGTATGCGGTACTCTAAGAAATCTAATAAAACGAGGTCATACGCGAAAGCAACGACGAAACGATGCGCGACGAGGTAAACTTCAATAACACGCGATGAAACGGGCAAGGTGATACACGACAGAAAGAAATATACCATACCCGAGAAGACAAACGAGACGATACGCGACAAGAGAACAATCCAATGCGCGACAAACTTACGAAAATGGGCGCCAGGCGCGACTAACCGCGCCGCTCTAATATTCCTCACCAATCTCCTAATTAATCCGGCCGCTCCTTGCTCAGTGTGTGGCAGAGGGGCGTGATTCTTGTAATTCAGGTGGCAAGGTTCGATGGAGAGAAGGCACAGGCAATGACCAAAGCAGAATAAATAAAGTAACAATTAGTAAAGTATATTTAACAAAAAAAAGAAAAGAAAGAAACAAATAAGTAATGAAACAGTTAAACATGATACAGAATAGAACATATGAATAGTAAACATTGGGAAGAGTTGCCTTCCCAGAGAGTCGGACGCACGACTCCGCGCGGACGCTCTTAAATCCCACGGCCCGCTATTACTCCTCCAAAAAGCCGTACGCGACTTTGACACGCAAACGCTACACAATTTCACGAAACATATCCTTACAAAATGACTCCACGCCATACGCAATTCGCCGCCAACTCGCGGCGCGCTCAGCTCTCAAACATTATTCGCACGCTCAGCCGCAAGGTCAAAAGGGGCACGACAAGAGGTGCCGCCAAGGGACGGCTATTCGCGGGCCGCGCATTCGCACCGCACGATACGGTAAGCGACGCGGCTCGCAAATAAAACGCGTGGCCCCAAATCGACGCGGCTGCCCCAAAATACGTTAACAAACCCTACGCTATACGCTATCCCGACGAGATTTCGCGGAGGTTGCGACCCTTGCAGAGACGCGGCCCACCCGGCCCCAGCAGTCTCGCAGAGGGCGATACCGCGCAAATCCGCCGTTAGAATAAACTACTCCAAAACTCCATTTACGCCAGAAAACAATACTCTAACGCGAGACGTTCCTCGACGTATTGGCTCGCGGGTCATCCGCTCGACGCAAGACGATACGGTACACGCGAACGGTGGAACCCGCGGCCCAAGCGACACACGACAATAATTCATAATCACACGACAACGACGCGATGACACGCAGAGCGACTGTCGGCCCATTCCTGAGAGAGTTCTTACTTCCCCCCCCGATACCCGGGGCAGGCCAGCCTCAATGACTTGAAACACGCTCTATCGCTAATAACTATTACAAAATCCCTACAGGCGACAAAAGGCGACGGTCTGGCCCTCCTCGGGGCTTACCGGTAAGATGGTCGGAGCGGTGGCTTTCCTTCGGACAATTTCCGGTCGGCTGCGGGATCGCCGGGTCCTCTCGGATGGGTCCTCTCCGCACGCTGGTTGGCCAAACAGTGGCCGCCGTTGGCGCTCGCTTTGGCTCCCCGAGTTCTGCGCCGATTTTTGGCGCATCCCCTCAAAAATTGGTGTTAGGCGCCCTCAATCGGTTTTCCCTCGATCCTCAGATCCATTGGCGGAGACTCATTCGCTGTTCCTCAATATTTCTAGGACTATCGTGCGGGGCAGTATCCGCCCGGCTGGCCAGGCCGAAGCGGACACCCTCCCCGAGATCTTTGATTCACTTTAAGACCCTCCTTCCGTTTGGCCGCACGGCGAGGTCCTTGCTCTTTCCTTTTTACTCCTTGGACCCATACGGATCGCCTTTGAGTGTCCAATTTGGAGCCTTCCTTCTGTGACGGGGATAACTTGACTCGGGGGCCGTAGCGGCACTTCCTCAGGCACGCCACGTTCGCCACTCCACGCTGCTCTTCTCCAACGATGTTGCGGCAAATCCCTTGTAATACACAAATCACGCTGCCATCCGCTCCGCTACTCCGCCACGTTCCTGTGGGCTTATTAATATACGGCAGAATAAAAACAAAAAAATAATAATTAAATTGAATAATAGGGTGTGAACTCGCTCCCTAGGAAACGAGGACCCCTCCGAGATGCCCTCCTCGGTCGGGTCATTGCCCTTGTGACAGTGACGCCAAAGGCGTCACGTCACACTACATAACTAATATCACAATTAGAACATTTTATCTTATACACACAATCCATTTGTGCCATTGAATTAATTTTATCTTTACCTCTTTTAATGAATCTATGTAGTGTATTGGGGATAGAATAAGCAACATTAAACCCAAATTTTTTTGTAATTGGAAGAAAGCTTTCTGAAATTGATTTAACATATGGAATAGTAAAAAAATTCATTCTATCTTTATTAGCCAGTTTATCTTTTAAACCATCCTTTATATTCGTCTCCCTTACCATCATATTAGTAAGCGTTTTAATTCTTGTGTTAATTATAGAAAAAATTAAGGGTAAAGGAAAACAATTGTCCAACAATGTGTTGATGATTCCTTTTAGATTTTTCTCATGAAACTCTGGGTGAGATAACAAGATCATCCTATCTATTAACCCATAAATAATGCTCTTTTTTTGTGACCAAGAATGCTGCGAATAATAATTGATATATCTCCCTGTGCTTGTAGGTTTTTCATATCTATCAAAAAGGATCCTATAGTCCTTTAAGATAACAGTAACATCCAAAAAGTTGATTTTATAGTTAACACCAATCTTTAACGTAAATTGCAATCTTTCATGAAACGAATTGAAAACTTCCACTATTTTATCCAATTAGTCGACAGGAGCCGCCAACAAAATGTCATCAACGTATCTATAGTACAGAGGAAGATGTAAAGGAAGTTTTCCTATGGCGTTTGTTTCTAAATCCTGTAAGACTAAGTCAGCTATGATTGGTGACAAAGGTGAACCATCGGCGTTACAAAAATTTGTTTGTAAATTATTTTATCAAATGAGAAAAACGTTGACTCTAATACTAATTTTAGTGCTAATATAAATTCTTTTTTAGGAACTGCTGTATTACATTCAATCAATTGCCACCTGTTAGAAATTGCATCATATACATTTTCAATAGGTACATTAGTAAATAGAGACACTACATCTAAAGATGCAAGAGTGCATACCGAATCTAGAGTTTTGCCATTAAGATTTTTAACCAGTTTAAAACTACTGCCCACTGAGCTTTTTGCTTCTGGTACACTACATTTTATAATCTTGTGTAAATAGCAAGATAAATTATATAGAGGACTTTTAAAAGATGAGATGATGACTCTAAGTGGGTGACCTGTTTTATGCAATTTCGGCAAACCATATGCTCTAGACAATAAACCGTCTGCAACTAACAATTTCCTATATGTGTGCATATCTATATATTCATTTTTTAACCAACCAGTCAATACGTTTCTCAATTGATTACTAAGCTTTTTAATAGGATCTCTTTTAATCGTAGTGTAAGTGTTTAAATCAGAAAAGATTTCAGTCATTTTATTATTGTATTCAAACAAATCCATAGCAACCGTCGCATTCCTCTTTTTATCTGCCTTTGTGAATAAAAGGTCAGGATTATCAATAGCGAACAACTTAGTTTGTTGTAGCAACCTCAATATTAATTTTTCATTTTGGTCTAAATTATTAGGGGGACCGGAAAGTAGTGTCGTTTCTGTTCATGTTAATATTTTGTCATTTGTCAGCTCATTGTGTACTTCAAAATCGTGCCAAAGACATTTTAAGGTTAGAGTGACTTGTTTACTTGTAAATAATTAAATCTTAAATTTTTTTTTGCAATTTGAGGTGAAATGGCCAGCCAAATACCAAAAAAAGTACATATCCGACATTGTATGCTTTTTGAGTTTCACAAAGGTAGTAACGCAACAGTTGCTACCAAAAACATTTGCGACGTTTATCCAAGTGTATTAGACATTCGTAAATGCCACCAACTTTCTAAGTGACAAAAAAATTTGGATGATATCCATCCATGGATAAAATGCCATCTCCAGATATTTTGCTCAAAAATCAATTTTTATCGATCCGGCATTGAAGATTTGCACACTAGATGGCAAAAGGTTGAGGATAACGAGGGTAATTACATCATTGATTAAAAATAAAAACTTATTTGTTTGAATTTAATATAAGAAAACGACATTACTTTCCGGTCCCCCTAATATTTGATTTTTTTAAAATTCTCTTAATAACTGGGATAGATTGGTTCCTAATCTGACTACCTATGTTATCAACTTCTTTAAAAATGTTCTTCTCAATACATTTGATAAATTCGACCATTGTTTTTTCTTTATCTTTTTCAACAATGGGTAAACTAAATTTTTCGCCAAGTTGTAACAATAGTTTAACTTCCTCAGGTATCGTCTTATTGCTTAAGTTTACGAACCAATTATCATGTACTTCATTCAAAGGTTTGTCTAATTCAAAACTATCTGGTGCAACATTAATATCATTTGATGAGTTAGTATCGCTATTTAGAGAGATTCTCAATTAGTTTCGATTATTCTCCGTATAATAATATTTGATTGGCTTAATGTCTTTTTTAATATTATCATTTCTCTTTGCTATCAACCATTCGATCTTTTTGTTCACTCTATTTATTTCTTTGATCCATTTAGTATTCCCATTGTTTTCTTGACAACAAAACCGACTCGCAACAAACCAAGGTAACAATTTCATAATTTTATTGTGAATTTAAAAAATCATGTTACTATTACTTGCCAATTGTCGGTACGAATCCTCCAATTCCACACGCAGAACCGTCCTTACATGTTCATGAATTAACAATTTTAATCGTTTCTTAGAACTATCATGAAAAAAACAAAGATTCTTTTCATATCTCTTGCACATTTCCAAATGCGGTGATATCAATGTAAATTTATTACAACTCTTCAAAAACCTAATACGTACGCGTAGCATAATACTCTGATCAGTTAGTTTTATAAATTCTTTAAGTAAATTACATGTGTTTGTTCCAAATTGTGTTTTAATGTAAGAAAAAAACCTAAATTTCCTAAAACGCATTTCCATGCTTTCGTAAATAAAATTATGATATTAATAAATTGACTCACAAGATAAAAATCAATTAATTATTATAAGCTATGAGTCTAGCTGGTTGTTGTTAGCTAATAAATTCTTTTATTCGTATGATTGTTCACACATAATACATATATATAATTACAAAGCGCTTTCAACCCACATTGGGTCATCTTCAGTGTCAATTATCATAAATAAAACTTTCAACATGATACATGGCCCTAACTATACCGCTAAACATTTTTAATTTAGGTTTTTCTATGAAATACCATTGTCCTTATTATTATTCCTCGTGGGAATCATTCCAACTATTAATTAAAGTACAATTGTCTTTTTTCTTCAGCGTTATCATTGATAATTCATATCTCCATAACATGGCTTGATGGACAGTTCTGTTTCTAATGTTATCCGTAATGTCAAATTTAAATAATCTATCTACATTTAACATACAATAAGGTCAATACTTAAAAAATTCATATTAAGTTAATTTTATACTTATTCTAATGGACAATTTCTTCACTGCTAGATAATTTCTTGATAACTTTATCCAAAAGGTATCTCTCAGAACTAGTTTTCTTCACCTTTGTAAAGGTGATATCTAGCAGATAAATTTATCCTGTACCCAAAGTAGTGGATATCTGACAGATATTGATTTCAATGTCCCGATATGGCCTCAAAAATTACAAGAATTAATTGTTGCTATTTGTATGAAATACCATAATAATGGATTTGTTAATGAATGTAAATATTTTTGAGTCTGATGATGATGATGATGATGATGATGATGATGATATTTTTATACAAAGAAGACCTTATACAATAAGAAATAAACCGAACAATTTTCAAAAGTAGGATAACACAAAATTTTTCGAACGATTTCGTTTAAAAAAAAATACAGTGCTTGACTTATTACATGCAATTGAAGACCGATTATTAATACTCTGGAACAAGTATGTATTCTGTTTGAATAATAAAGTTAATTTATGAGATATTAACTAACAAGTAATTGTTGATTAAAAATTTTTACTATAATTCTAGATCAAGATCATTAACACCGATTAACCAATTGTTGTTAACGTTGAGATTTTATGCCAATTTTCTACGTGCCTGTGGTAATTTTAGTGGAGTGAGCATTAGTACTGCTTCTCGAGTTGTCGCAAAAGTATCCATGGCCATTGCTTCATTATCAGCAACAATGATTAATATGCCTCAAAGTAATGAGGAAATTCGTACAACACAACAGGCATTTTATGAAATGTATAAATTCCCAAGAGTAATTGGATGCATTGATGGAACACATATTAAAATACAATCTTCTGGTTATAATATTACATGAAAGATTATAATATTACATAAGATTATAATATTACATGAAAGTTGTAAAATATTGGTGTAATGTTGTTGCAAGATTTAGAATTCTTATTTATTTATTTAAGACATTGATTTTTATAACGAATTTTTATAATAAATTTTTTTAGGTGGTGAACACGCAGAAGAGTTTAGAAATTGAAAAGGATTCTTTTCTCTTAATACCCAAGTTACTTGCAATCACAATATGAAAATTATAGACATTGTGGCTAGGTGGCCGGGTTCTGTTCATGATGCAACAATTTTTCAACATAGTCGATTACACCGAAGATTAGAAGAAGGCAAGTTTGACTCAGGAATATTACTTGGAGACAGTGGATACCCAATCAAAAAATATCTGCTCACTCCTCTTTTGAATCCAACTACTGCAGCCGAAAATCTTTATAACAATGCTCACATACGAATGAGAAACATTGTTGAACGAGTATTTGGAGTTTGGAAGCGTCGATTTCCAGTTTTGAGTTTAGGTATAAGGGTTAAAATACAAACTTGCGCAAGACATTATTGTTGCTACAGCAGTTTTACACAACATAGCCAGAAATCATAACGAAGAAGAGCCTCTTGTATATGTGAATTTGCCAAATGAAGAAATTGGAAATGATAACGGAAATCAACCGCAAATTCAAGTAATAGACAATTTAGTGATTTTTAGAAAAAGTAGATGTAATAATTTTGAAATTATTATTATATATGTGTTAAAATAAAGAATTATATATGTTAAAATACAAGTACGTCCCTTAGGTATTAAAAAAAATATTATTTTTAATATATCATTGTACAAATAAGATATGGAAGTTAATTATCACACATTCCAAGATAGTCACGTATTCAAAACTTTTTGCAATAACAATTAATAACATATTTATTAAATTCTATGATAATTTATTATAAATTTTAACGCGGTTTATCGGATAAATTATGTACTTTCTGTTTTAACGACTTCCAAAATAATATCAAGTAGAATTTTACTTCTATCTGTCTTCTTTTTTTATTTTTATACCATAATACAATTACAATTTAATCTCACATAATAATTTAACCTCTGAACAATCGTTTAAGCCAGTGTTGCTAGATGGAAAATGCGGTTTTCTCGAAGAATAGGGAAAGAGACTCATTTAGGACAATCTACTTTATATGACTATTTTTTAATAAGAGTTATATTTACAAATTTT
>JANQDE010000713.1:11088-23484 GCA_037157785.1 Cephalotes varians
CCTGCCCCGCACCCCCCCTCAGAGCTCCCGGGTTAGAACCGACCCTATTATGCTACTGTCATACATTATCGTAACCTACAGCAGTGTACTCGTCACGGCCTTCGTATCACAAAGATTCACCGCGTATTGCAATTCTCGCAATCTCCATAGCTTCGTAATTATGTCAAACTCAATACGAATTTTAGAACACTGGCCAAAAATGACTTTGAGAAAAATTTATACAAATTGATGAACAAATTGGTATTTGGTAAAACCATGGAGAATGTGCGCAATCACGTCGACATGCGACTCTTAACGCGTTGGGAAAGTAGACTCAGCGCGGAGGCAATGATCGCGAAACCAAATTTCCATAGTCGTAGTGTCTTTTCGGAGAATCTAGTTGCGAYAGAAATGCGTAAGCTCGGAGTGATGTTCAACAAATCAATTTACGTGTATGTGCATTCTCGACATATCCAAGACATGTTTGTATGAATTTCATCACGATTATATGTTCCCGATGTATCGCAAAATATGTAAAGTCATACACTGATACGGACAGTCTCATTTATCTCATCGAGTGCGACGATGTATATGAAATCGCGAATGAAGTGCGACATTAGCAGATTTGATATAAGCGATTACACAGTTGATAATGTGTATGGCATTCCACTTGCCAATAAAAAAGTACCGGGCTTTATGAAGGATGAAAATAATGGTGCGATCATGACAGAATTTCTCGGGCTTAGAGCAAAGATGTACGCCTTACGTGTCGACGGTAAAAAAGATACGAAAAAAGTCAAAGGTGTTAAGAGTAACGTTGTTACCAAGTCGATAACGTTCGACAATTACACGCGATGTCTGTTTGACGAAACCGATGTGACGCAAAAGCAATCGTATACAAGATCAAAATTACACGAGGTATATACGATATTTAAAACAAAAATCGCTCTAAGTYCTTATGATGATACATTGTGCCAGATTCTATCRACACGCTACCATGGGGATATTATAAAATATCWTTGTAAAWAAATTTGTRTAATATATTTTATAATTATATATAATATATTTATATATATTTTATAATTATGTATAATTTATAATTATTTATAATATATTTATATATTTTTATATATTTGTGTATAATATTATATAATGTGATATAATATGTATATTTATATATTTTTATTAATTTTGCTGCATCCATACTAAGAGCATTATCGCGCATGAAATTTCTGAGTAATCCGCTGCATTGATAATATGGTTCCGCTCCTTTTTTTCCGAGCGATGTCCCGAACTTGTTGATCGGCATTTCAATGTTTACTGAATGACGAGTATCGCGCGATTTAATTTATGATGAGGCTTCGTGGAATTCCTCAATAATCGACAAGATCTCATTGTCGTGGGCATTATGATCCGCTTGGCGCGATGCCTCGAGTAATCGGAGACAATCCACAAGTTCATTGGGATTGTCCCAATGAACGTAATCAATCTTGTTGTCGTTTAATGTCACGGTGCGCGGTACTTCTACTGATTCTTTTGCTAGACAGCAAGGATGCTTTTATACTTGTGCCTCTTGTTATTACTGGATTATGCGTACTGTGACCGCGTCTATGCGCATTTGTCGCCAATAGAATGCTTTTGTATTTCTGCTTGTCAGCATTCGTGACACCGTCGGAAAACTTCTTAAAATTCAATTCGTAGAGACCTGGTGTTGCCGGGTATCTTTTTCCATCTACAATTATATCATCATTCTTGTCCAAGTCGATACGTTTGTCGTTCCATCGCTGTTAAAGGTGCCATTACACGGCGCGTGGTTCGGCGAGCCTGGCTTGCGACTTGCCGCGCTGCGAGTCGTGTGAATGGCGCGGCAAGACTCGGCGCGGCGCGTTCAAGACTCGGCGCGGCGCGTTCTTCCCGCCGAATGTCGGTAAATGTGGCACGAGTCAAAAGAAACGCGCCATCGTCGAGGCTTGTCTTGTGAATTCGTTCACACAGGCTCAGATAAGTTCGTAGCTTGTGCGCGTATAATTTCTTCCGTCATCGTCCAGCGCTCGAGAAAGTTAAAGTTATCAATGCAATATGGAGTGGTCTAATGAATTAATAATAGAGTTTTTGCATTTATATGAACAAGAGCCTATAATTTGGAATCCCAAACACGAGAAACATAAAGACAGAAATGCTGTCCATGATGCTTGGAAACAAATTGAAACAAATCTTAGTGTTGATTATCTCTTAAAAGAAATAAAGAAAAAAAGGAGACACTGATGGCTACGTATCGAAAATTGCATACAAGAGTTAAATCGAGCATGAAAACAGGTAGTGATGCAGATGAATTTAAGCCAGATTGGTTTGTATACGAACAAATGGCTACATTTCTTCAATCAGTAAACTTCAAGAAAAACGAAAAGTTCAGAGGTAAGTTTGAATATTTATTTTTTAACTCAATACATCTATCCTTTTGACGATTTGTATGTATCGCAGTATTTTGTTTTTTTATAAAATAATATTTTTATGATAAAGTGAATATAATAATATAATAATCAATGTTCATCCTGCCATGGTAGTACGTAATATGTTGTAAAATATTGAGCAAATGTATCTCTAATAATTTTGGCTTCAAGCCCTGGTTTTCTAGCCACTTTACGAAATGGCATTAAAGAAGTTACTCCATCTTGATCATTTCGCCATAATCCTGCTTGAAATTGACCATTTATTTCTGTATCAAACATATCAATTGGCGAATACAACGAATTTGAAGATTTTACTTTTCCTTAAAAAGTTATGTAGTAAAACGCAAGCCATTACAACGTTCGTTCTTTTCTGGCGACAGTAGTATTGGTTTTTTTACTACTCGAAAGAGACATTATTCCAAAAACATTCTCCACAACTTGGCGAGAACGTGAAAGTCGATAATTGAAAATTCTTTGATTAGTTCCCTTGTTATAAACGCTGCGGTAGGGTTTCATTATATTTACAGTCAAGGGAAATGCATCATCTACCACAAACGGTACATACAACACGAACGGTAAAGGTTTTTCTTGAAATGGCAACCGAGCATCAGGCAGAAGATTTAATAGATTTTGATCTAATTTTTTGAATAAAGATGAATTCCGGAAAACGCCTCTGTCGCTAATTCTTCCTTGGCACAATATCCACAAACGTGAAGCTAATATACACGCTAAAAGTACCCTTGTAATTGTTAAATTCTGATGCACTGTATGTAGGACATTGAATCACAATATGTTTTCCGTCTATAGCACCAAGGCAATGAGGAAAATTCCATACGCTTTCGTATTCCTTTGTTATCTTCAACCATTTATTTGGAGTTCCAGGCAGCTAAAACCAAATTTTAAAAAATTATTTTCTTTTTGTTTAAGGATGCGACAGATATTGAACATGARGAGAAACGCAAGATCATGAGCACACTGATATAGAACTAACAGAAAATAGTATGGGTCAGACTGAATCACAATCTTTAATTTCCGAAAGTACTTTAAATGACGACCCTCTCAAAGCTCCCGCCGATGCGGTAATGAGTAGCAATAAAAAACGAAAAATTGAGATGAAAAGTAATACAAAAAAACGTGGACGAAGAATATAATATTTTGAAAGTTATGAGTAAGAAACCTGATCAAGATGAATGTTCCTTATACACCGAATTATTATGCAGGAAACTGAGAGCTTTAAACGAGAATACTCGTGAAATTGCTATGCATAAGATTGATAATATAATGTATTGTCTTAAACAGCAACAAAATAGGCCACCAGTAATACCTTCTCAAAGTAGTCTTGCACATGGTGGAAATTTTCAGTATGAAATGTCACCAGAAGTTCATCATCATCATGATTGTTATTCTCACTTACAATCAATTCCAGAATTTGAACGTTCTTCGCATTCTTCACAATCATCACCAGGATTTTCACCTTCTCTACATTCTCACTCACTATCATCATCAACACATTCACCATCTCCATATTCTTATTCATATTCATCATCTCCATATTCTTATTCACAATCATCATCAGGTCTTATTCACAACTTTCCTCAGTCACAACTTTACTCACAACCGTCTCCCCATTCTCAACCACCATTAGAAGTTACGTTGCAAGAGAATCAAGATAATGAAACAATCATCTATCATTTCAAGTAAACGATTTGATATTAACTTTTCATAATTAGTTTGATATTGATTAATTGATTAATAAGATGTCATATAATTAGTTCTAAATATTTTTTTTCYAAAGATTTACATGTACTTTTAGTTGATTGCGAAGAATACTATTAGTTGAATTTTCATAAATCTAATACTATATATTTGTACTATTTTCATATAATAAATCTAATATTAATATAATAAATCTAATCCTAATTGTTATTTACCTTTATTTCTTGTAACTCTTGTATCAAGGCATACTTCATCAATACATTTTGAGACCGTTTGCACAGAAAATTTAAATAAGAAAGACAGACTTATGTAACTGTCTCCGGTAGCCAAAAATCGAAGTGCCACAGCCAATCTTTCTTTAATGGGGATACAATTTCTCATATTAATGTCGATTTTCGCGATCTGTGGGCCAATTTTATTGAGCATTTATACTCAAAGTCTGCTGTTGACATTCTGCAGAAATTTTGGAATTTACCAGAAGGTTCTTTAATAAAGTCGAGTATGTCGGTCGCGTTTTATCTATGATAAAATGTATCACAGTATGAATCATTTGCATGTTTCAAAAATATAAATATATGGAACTTACTTAGTCCGACTTTTATTGAATGAATTCATCCACCACCGTCTTTTGCGTTTTTTTTTTCGACAAATAATCACCACTCATTAATACGTAGCAAGCTGCTGCACAAGCAACGATGCGTTCTCGTTGATTAGGCATTTTTCTTGTTAGAAAAAAATATAAAAAGAGAAGCGAATGTTGACACCACCATGGTTCGCACAGCACTACAAGCGGCGAGCCGTGACGCGCCGTGGCGCGAAGTTCGCGAATTAATGCGCCGTGAGAACAGAGGTTGATAAAAGACGAATTGACGAGCGGCGCGAAGCTGGTACAGTCTCGTCGAACCACGCGCCGTGTAATGGCACCTTAAAATAAACTCCGTAAACGTTGTCTATATTTACAGTCTTTTTACCGCTTAATACTACTCCCAGATATTTTTATCCCAATGGGCCATAGTCTGCAACTTTTCTTGTCTCTCGTACGTTTGCAACGAGTGTTGAATGAATGAGCGATTCATCGGCGACTTCGAAAATTTCTTCGACGGAAGGAGCATGTGAATGTTCGTACGATAGTTTACGTTGTAAAATTTTGGACGCTTCACTCAAATTAGATGGCACAGTTTTCGATCATTGATTTAACCGGAGTAGAAGTCAGAATTAGAGAATTGTCAAACGAAGTGTTCGATAGTTTTCGTTTGAGTTTTGGCTCTTCTTCTACCAAAAAGACGTTTCATTCTCACCTGATTCCACATGAGATTTCTCGCCAACAGTGTTTTCGACAATCTGTTTCAAAGGTTTGACGATGGGCTTAACATGTCTTTACAACGCGATATCTTACTCCATTTTAACTGCTTTTAAAGCGATATTTTTTACGAATCGATTCGCTCATTTTCTGCTTTCTCGCTATCCTTTCACAATTTTTAATCTTCTCATCCATGTTGATAACGTGTCGACATATCAGCAACTGACCATGTAATGGTATCGCAAAGTCATTAAATTCTTTTCTATATCGCCCATTGGTGAGTGCATTGTCCTTGTCAATTACTAGGAATCTATATTTTTGTCGTCAACAATTGCAACATAATTCACAGCGATCCTCATAGAATATCGGTGTTTACGTAATCGTTGTACACATGCTTCAGATTGATACTGTTTGAAAAGTATCAAGAGATTTGCGTTGTTGCGTATTAGATGCTTTGGTATATTTGCATATGTATAACAGAGGTAAAAGGAGTCGCGAGATCTGCGTGTCGACCCATTGAAAAATACTCTCTTATCGCGTCTTGTTTGTCGCATGCCACGTCATCAAAGATAAAGATGGAAGCGCCTCACTCGGTGATACGATATCACTGTTATTAGAGTATGTAAAATGACCAATTTCTTTCGGCGCAAGTAAATTCTTCAAATATCGATACTTTAGTTGTTGAAGCGATTTTGAATATATGTACACGTTCTCGAAGCGTACGCCGTGTGGACTTTCCAGTAAGTTCATCAATACGTTCTTGCCGCAGTTTGACGGACCGCAAATGATACCGCGTATAGAAATCGGTAACATATGTTTGCGTATCTTTTTTTCAATCATTAATCTGTCATTGAAATTAGTCACTCTGATTGTCTGTGTCTACCGCACGAACCGCATATTTTCTTCCATCTACTGAAAATAATAGAGTGCGGTCCTATTTATAGAGACACGCTGGACGAAATTGCTCAGTAATCAAAATGTTTTTCATGATGTCAGATAACCGTAATATACAGAATTTAACGGTAGAACCATTAAAATACATACCGAAAGTTGTTTTGTTACGAGAGTTTTGCAATTGCATAGATTAATTCTGGGACAGATTGTCCGAGTATATAAGAGTTGATTCGGAAATTCAGCAATATCTCTCGTCGGTGCCTACGAACAATATAATTTATCGTGTTATCAAACGCATATTGACGATCCGACACCATAGATAAAGAATTATAGCGAATGTCAAGCCTGTTAAATCGTGCGATAAATGTTCTTCCTTTCGAATTGCATATTCCCGGGTTTCAGTTTTGTGGTCCGGGAATGCATTTAGAAAAACGATTAGCCAGAGATGACCGAGATATCAATCCATTAGACGCGGCGTGTCGCGAACACGATATGCTTATTCGCGTAGCAACGATCTCGCTGAACGATACGTGGCTAACAATATACTCGCCACGAAAGCGCGGAAACGTACTGCCGCGAGAGATTCGACTCTCGGAGAGAGAACTGCTGCAGCAGCCGTTTGAACGGCTATGAAGGCCAAGACAAAAATCGGCATAGGTTTGAAAATGAAGAAGAAGAAGAAAGTGAAGCGAATACTTCTGGTATCGAAACGCTGTGGTATTTTATCAATCCTCGTTGTTGGGGATTCTCGGTTCATTGGACGACGGAGCTGCGGGAATCGCGAAAGTAATGAATGATAATAAAGCCGCGCAGCGTCAGCTGGAAGAGTTGAAACGTCATAATCACGTCATGGACTTTATTTCGCGCCGTGCGTACAAGTGCGGATAAGGAGTTTCGATGAAAAAAAAACGTCTAAGAAACATTAAAAACGCCAAAGAGTGTCACCACAAACGTACAATTACAACTGGCAAACCGTATGCGCATTCCATACTTTAGAGGTATTTTCATGCATACTACCTTACCAAGAGGAGTACATCGAAACGAGAGCGGAATCTGAATGCTGAGGGACCGGGTGGCATATGCAAAAAGGGGGAATCGCGCAATATATTTCGACAGTTTTGGCAATCTTCGACCGCCGAAGGAATTAGTACGATATTTAGAAAATAATGTGACATATATCGTGACATAATCACACGCCTCATCAACGTTACGATCAAAGCAATTGTGGTCAACTGTGCCTGCAATTTCTACAAATGGTTGATAATCAATTTAAAGACTGACATTGTGTTGTTTAAACTCAGTATCAAACATATCATTGACATTTATACTGACCGGCAAAAGTAGAATCCTCGCGGTAAGTTACTTTCCAGCCGTAGATTTGAGCGATGGCGATTACGAGCTCGGTCTGACAGACTTTAAAACTTACTATACCTAATGTAAATTCATCGAATAATAAATTTTATTTTGACAAAAACGACAAGGGAATTATTATTCGAAGGATCGTATGAATGACATAATATAGACAAGTATCTGAAACGCACAATTTCACACTATCATGAAAAAGAAGACGCTTCGCAAAAATGAAGACGATGAGAGCGAGTACCCGCTGATAATTCGCGCCAACAACAATACGATGAAGAGTGAGATCAAGTGCCCTTATCAAATAAATTTCACCAAACCCCACAACATTGGATCGCTGTTTAGATTCTCATCGAAACTTATACTGGAGTCGCAACAATGACAATCGGACGTACCGATAAATATTATCAACGTAAACATTATTCGCGTCGAGTGCAAGGTGACTTCCGGTGCATATAGCAATTGCGTATACACGATACATGAATTTTCGTCGAACGTGCCACCAGGATATAAGATATCGGAAACGCCTGCACAAATCATTTATCTTTCAATCATCGCACGGAGCATTACGGACCCTACGATTCGCAGTATTGATCAAGACGGTCGATTGCTCGATTTTCGCGGAGAGGAAATCACTGTTAGATTGCATGTACGGAGACACCATATGAGATGCTCGTATTGAATGAACAAGTAAAACCTGCAAAAGACACAATTTTTAACGCAGAGACAACAATCAAAACTATTCATAAAAAGACAATAAAACATCGAGGAAGAAACTTTCTGTGACGAACGTTGAATTTTTAAAATCATTGGGTTTTATCGTACGAAATATCTGAGATGGCAGATATCTTGAACTTGAGAGTGAGCCGATTTTCGACCGCGTAGTCAAGATTGAAACTCACACGTACAATCCGTACGCCAACACAACATTTGGACATAGCGATGAGATAAGGGTACCCATACAACAGCAAGATTTATACACGTTACCATGCAAAAGTTTTCTGTACGTCGAGGGAAGATTAACGGTAAAGAGAGGGAATGACGAGCCGCAGACAACGCTTGGAAATAATTGCGTTGCATGTTTGACGAAATTCAATATGAACTCAATGGAGTTGAAATTGATCGTAACAGAAACGTTGGAATTACCAGTACTATCAAGAACCATGTATCGCTGACGTATGATAAAGTTCTAATTATGCGGAATGCAGGATGAGACATTACATCGACTATACTAGAAGGATACTTTAACTTTTGCGTGCCGCTCAACACGCTGTTGGGCTTTTGCGAGGATTACAAACGTGTAGTTGTTAACGCTCGTCACGAATTGATCTTGATACGAACGCGCAGCGACAACAATTGTCTTGTGGAAAATCCAACAACGGAACCGGAAATTGATTTACTCAAAGTGCAGTGGCGAATGCCTCATTATTTTAAATGAGGTCAATAAATTATCCTTGCTACGAGCTTTGAAAAGCGTGCGATATTTAAGTATGAGTTTCCGCTCATGGGATCTGTACGAGTATCCCCTGTTGAAGAGCACAACCAAATCTTCATGGGCTGTGGTCAAGACTCAGCTAGAGAAACCGCGATACGTTATCTTTACTCTGCAGACTGGTCGAAAGAATATCATGTCTCGAGATGTCAGTGTGTTCGACGAATGTAATTTGCCCAATGTAAAACTATATCTAAACTCTGAATTTTATCCGATGATCTGAATGTAGATTTTGACAAAAACAGATATGCCATCCTATGTGATATATATGCACGTTTTCGTAAAGCTTATTATGGATATGACTGCAATGAAATGCTGCTCACCGTGATCACGTTTCTAACGAATGGACCTTTTGTGGTCATTGACTGCGCGCGGYAAAACGAGTCCATCAAAAGCGCCACTATAGATGTACGAATAGAATTTAATTGCACTGTATGTACCAGTGAATATTACCGTCTATTGTCTCATCTTACACGATCGTGTGATTGAATACTGTCCGTTGTCCAACGTAGTACGCAGGACTATGTAAATTGCAAATATGTCGGGATAAATAAAAATTGAGATGCTTTGGAGTGTAGCCTCGAAAAATTGTTCATCATAATCGTACCAACGTTTGCAGACCTACAAGAATTAATTTTTGGGAGTTTGTTTGTCGTGAAGGAAGTGGCGGTGCTAAAAAAGGGGAGCGTTCTGTCCCATTACATTTTTGCAAGCCCCTATCCATGGAATCTACTTACAAAATCCACAAGATCTTACGCTTCCTGGTTGATTGCAAATCATCACGGATTGCAATGGGAAGCCGGAATGATCTCGTACAGCATGGCGAGACATCTTATTACATCGGCTTGTACCGAAGATGCTCTCGTATACGTTAAGGGATATAAAAAACGAGAAGTTGAAGGACATGCTCGAAAGCGACGCGAGAGATGACACAATCATCGAGACATTGGATGCTGATTACGAAAACTTAGAATTATTGAATAATCTAGATGTTATTAATACTATGCGATGTAAACACGTTAAGAATTGCGCATTACAAAATATATTTAAAATATTTAACTGGTGGTCACAACGCCAGAAAGAAATTTGTAAAAAATAAAGTATGTTAACATGAATATGTTTCATTTATTCCCATGTAGTTAAGAATCGATAAATAAATAATGATTATATAGCGCACGATTAATATCTGATAGATGTTCAATAGTAGTTTAATAAATGTTTGATAATGATGGATGTTCGATAGATGTTCAATATATGTTTGATGTGGTTCAATAGACGTTCGATAGATGTTCGATAGTGGTTCAATAGATGWTCGATAATGGTYTGATAGTGGTACGATAGATGCGCAATARTGGTTGAAAGTTGTTYGATAGTGGTTCGATAGTAGTCCAACTGACGTTCGAAGTGGTTCGATAGATGTTCGATAGATGTACGATAGACGTTCAATAGATGTTCAATAGTGGTCCGATAGATATTCAATAAATGTTCGATGTGATTGTTCGATAAATGTTCAATGTGGTTCAATAATGGTCTGTCATGAGTATTTTTCATGACGAATGAGTCGCCCAGAAACGCGATCAAATTTTTGCTTATCGCGGTCACTCGATGGCACGAGCCACCGCGATAAGATGACACCCGCTCGAAGGTTGCAGTCACCTCTTCTCCGGAAACGACTGCGACTTTGCTGACCAGGTCGGTGCTGATCGGCAAAACCGACCTGGTAACAAAGTACCAAAACGCTATAAAGAGGCGCGCGACGGGACCGCGCGCGGATTCCCGTTTGACGTTCCGTGAAGTGTGGTTCTTTGAAATAAGTTACGCGAGTATAAAACACTAAGTTGTTTAATAGTAATAAATCAAAGGTTACAAGTCTAAAATTGGTAGTTGTATTCTTCGGCCCACCAATCCCAACCACGTAGCCGCTCCGGCGGCACTACAATTGTTGGCAGCGGTGGGATTGAGACTGGATGGGCCCTGAAGAAGCCGGCCTTGTAATCTGTAAAAAATAAAAAGAAGGAGTCGATCAGTAAGAGGCAACATCGCAGCCAAAGGAGCAAAAAGCGTAAGCCCGATCCAGAGCGAGGAAGCATCCGGTAGAGTAGCCAGAAAGCAGATAACAGCGCAACCCGAGACGACGCTGACCTACCGCAACTCGCCAACTCCAAGCTGAAAACAAGCATCGGAACAACGAGCATCGGAGCGACGAGCATCGGAGTGACGAGTATCGGAGCGACGAGCATCGAAACAACGAGCATCGGAGCGACGAGCATCGAAACAACGAGCATCGGAGCGACGAGCATCGGAACAACGAGCATCGGAGCACGAGCACCGAGCCGCCAGCCGAATTTACTCGCCGAAGGAACTGCAGCATCAGCAGCCAGCCGACACCGGACAAGCATCGAGCTGCCAGCCGTACTACGAGCGAAAATGCGAGCCGTACTAATGTAAGTCCGAAAAATTCATTGTATAATTGCGTGAATGTCGGAAGGGACTAATCACCTCCGACCGATTACGAACCGATCGTGGTTACTCAGCGAACAAGCGCAGCGAGCCGCTAGATTAAGCGCGACTCCGCGAGCTAGGATAGATAGCGTCCGCGAGAACTTAGAAGAGCGATATTCAACAGAACGCGAAGTCGAGTCATTCGAGAACGTCATCACCGAGCGCGAATTTCAATTCACAAATTTCGACGAGAGCCTATTTGTGACTAATCCGACTGACGAAATTCGACGCGAGACTAGACGATCAAGACCATACATAAGCAGAACACCTAGTAACACATCTCTGCATCGAGAGTTTTCGATGACTTCCTACGAGAGCGACATATTAGACCCGGAAGAAATTTATCGACATCAAAGGGGTGAAATGTCCGTAACGCGCACTCCATCAGAACATACTATAAACATTCCCGTGGAAATAGACGCCGAGATGTCCATCCCTCGGCAGGCCGCACACTGGTTGGAGCAGCAGAACTTACAATTAGAAGCAGGTCGAACACGACGCGCCCCGTCACGCGAAGATGCAGATAATAATACCGCTATCTTAAATCTACTACGCGAAATATGCTGAGATATCAACTCCCAGAACGACCGCATAACGCGACTAGAAAATTCTCGTCATGAAGTTGATCAACGAGAAACGGATAACGACATGAGTAACGTAGCATACGGCAGAACGGAACGCGATATAAGACACCGACGTAGCAC
>JANQDE010000714.1:17083-33811 GCA_037157785.1 Cephalotes varians
ACACACACACACACACACACACACACACACACACACACACACACACACACACACGTTCATAAGCTAAAAGAAATAAACAAACATATACATTTTTCTTTATATTTCATAATATAATAAATAAATTAACTTATATTCTTAATTAATTGAGATCCTTTGTTATCATTTTCTCCCTATTTTCCCATTGGAATCCTTCCGCTTAGAATTAATAGCAATCGCCACCCTTGGGTAAAGAGATGGCGCCGGCCTTAGTAGATTGATCCAAAAACAAAAGAGAGCAACTTTTGTCAAAGCAACTGAGGCACAACAGCAAGAGAAACACTCCGGTGGAAATCTATGACAAAAACAGAATTTTTGTCATTTATTTTCAATTTTCAAGAATAAATACTGATCTAACCCCTCTCCGACTTCCAGCTATTTAATTCTCTCAGTTTTGCTGTTTTTGTCCAAATTCCTCACTCGGACGTGACCCATGACATACGCTCACGCGCACGGAATTGAGTCGAATCCTAATCTAATGTACGATTCAACTTTCCTCTTTTTTTCATATAGCTTTCTCTTTCAATTTTTTTACATTAGTGGGCTTTTTCAAAGCTTTCTTCAAAATGGCCGCTTACAGTTCAAATGAAATCGTTGATATTATTTTTGTGCTTAGTGAAGCTGGACAAAATTATTGTAGAGCGAAAAGATTGTATTATATATTGTAATAGATATTCGTTTAGACGACATCCAAATGCAATGCAGATAAGAAGAATTTTATTATGAGAGTGTAGAAGAATCTGTAAGAGAAACCGCAAGCAAATAAATGCTGAAGATGACGTTAATGATCCGCGTGTATTAGCAGTGCTAGCAATGATAAACTTGAATCTCCTCATATTTCGACTAGAGAACTGCAACGTAATTAAGGAATTCCTTATGTCACTGTGTTGGATTTTACAAAGACATAAATTCCATCCCTATCATATCACTTTAACGCAAGATATAAGTGAAAATGATATGAAGCTAAGAAGACAATTTTGTCGTTGAGCATTACGAATGATAAGAGAAGATCCAACTTTTTTCCAGTATGCTCTCTTCAGTGAAATCTCATTTCATAACAATGGACAACTCAACAAGCATAACTGTCATTATTGGTCCACATATGATCCTCACTGATCTTAACGTGTCGATAATCAACATTGTTGGAGTTTAAACACTTGGTGCGGAATTGTAAATGGATATTTGATTGGTCCACTTTTTTGATAACCGCTTAAATGGCGAAACTTATGAGGAACCTTTCTTTCTTGCAAAATAAATTACCTGAGCTTTTAGAAGAGGTTATTCTTACTACTCGATAAAAAATGTGTTGGCAGCAAGATGGTGCGCCATCTCATTCTCATCGTATTGTGATGAAATACCTCAATAACATTTTTCATGAAAGATAGATAGGGAGGTATGGATATATTTGATGGCCTCCACAGTGTCCTGATTTAACTTCGTGTGATTCTTTTTTTGTGAGGCTACATAAAAAATATTGTTTACAAAACTCCGCCGACATCTGCAAGAGACATGGAAAATCGAATAACTAATGTTTGTCGTAGCATTCTTCAAAATATTTTAATTTCAACAGTAGAAAATTTTGAGAAACGGTTGAAGCTATGTCTGCAAGAAAATGAAGCTTTATTTGAACATCTTATCAACGGCTGAAGACATATTCAAATTGATCTTGCCTTAACCGGCCAGATCAGTGATCGGTCTTGTCTTAGTTGGCCGGATCAGTGATCGATCTTGCCTTAGTTAGCCGGTTCAGTGATCGGGCTTGCCTTAGTTGGCCCCTCGGAGCTCCCTAGGTTAGAACTCTCCTTACTATGCTACTCACCATTATTTTTATTCTTCATCAAGCCCAGTACTTTTTTATTCACGAGTGGAATGTTATCGACTGCGCTCGTGTCGAATCTGCTGACGCCACGTTTCATAATGTCATACACGTCGCACTCGAGATAAATAAGACTGTCCATATCAGCATACATTACTTTATATTTGTCGCGATACATCGGCAACATATAATCGTGATGAAATTCATACAAATGTCTTGGATATGTCAAGGATACACATACCCACGTAAAGTGGTTTGTTGAACTTTACCTCGAGCTTACGCATTTCTATCGCAACCAGATTCTCCGAAAAGACACTACGACTATAGAAATTTGGTTTCGCGATCATTGCCTCGAATCTGCTTTCCCAACGCGTTAATGATTGAGCACATTCTCCATGGTTTTACCAAATATCGCGTTATTCATCAATTTGTATAAATTTTTCTCAAAGTGATTCTTGGCCAGTGTTCTAAAATTCGTATTGAGTTCGATATAATTGCGAAGCTATGGAGATTGCGAGAATTGCAATACGCGGTGAATCTTTGTGATACGGAGGTCGTGACGAATACACTGCTGTAGGTTACGATAATATATGACGTAACGCTTCTTATCGTATAGAGTTGCGAAGAGTTTGTCCTGCCTCTTGCCGGGTGGTTTATCGCGTGTCGGACAGAACGGTAGGTCAGTTTGCGCGTCGTGAAGATGTTGCGGATACTCCAAGTCCACCTCGAGAATGTAACCTGTCGGGGAGTCCAACGCGATATTCATAACGTTAAAATTAGATGTATCGTCGACCCATCGAAAATCAGCGTAAGGCAGTGGTTGACACATCGCTCAACCATACAAACTGTTTACATCAAACACATAAGATACGACGATGATTTCGATGGATCGTATGACAGCATGTACTTGTTGTGACTCGCGCATATCTGTTGGAACATTGACTCAAATTGCCGCGTATATACCACGTTCGATGAACATGATCATGTCGACGTCGGTAAGCAGTTCGAAATTGATACGTGTTTTAACATCACGTCCCATGTAAAACTCGGTAGAGTGTAATAGTACGCGGGATCGAGTCCGTAACTAGCGACGCAACTGTCGTGAAAATTTTCAAAGATATCGGCCAACAGCAAGACGTCGGTTTTGAGATATAGATCGCTATACTCCCCAAGCGTTCGGATGGAGAACCGCTGTCACACGTTGGCGGCGTGCGCGTAATTGCTCTCGGATACGGTGTCACCCGTCAATGAACTGTAAAACGATTCGCGCGATGGTAAACACATCTTATCCAACTTTTGAACGCAGTCAATATACTCGTACGGAAAGATGCCCTTTCGTGTCAATAGATTAAAATTTTCTACGGATAATTTGAAAAATTCGCGTTGTAATATTCTTAGCTTATCCTTGCTGAGAAAAGATGCCAATTTATCGAAACTGATATTAAGAAATTTATATGAATCGATAAATCGCAATTTTATACAAGTTTTTTTATCTGTATTTTTGGTGCTTTTGACATTTTTCGTAAATGAAATATATTTTTCCTTCGTTATCGAAAGTAAATCTTGTCCTTCGTACGCTATGGCTAGAGACCCTATACCAGAGTCTGGACACGAGCGATTGTGGTAAAATGTTATGAGAGAGTGAAATATATATTTACTATC
Source organism: Cephalotes varians (assembly GCA_037157785.1). Classification (NCBI taxonomy): domain Eukaryota; kingdom Metazoa; phylum Arthropoda; class Insecta; order Hymenoptera; family Formicidae; genus Cephalotes; species Cephalotes varians. The sequence continues at coordinate 20,598 of JANQDE010000714.1, forward strand.
TCTGTCTATTCATTCTAATCTTAATGGCTACGTTCGGGCAAACGCTATTAGCGCTGAAAATCTATAGTGCACGTACGTGTACTATAGATTTTCAGCGCTAATAGCGTCTGCTCGAACGCAGCCAGTGTAATGTGTATATTCGTATATTTTTTCAAGTAGAAACTGTTGGCAGCGTCAAAAATATTAATAAAAATAAAAACATTAATTAAATATTTTTAAGATGTAAAAAAGTTTATGTATACATTTCTCCTGTCTGAATTTATAAGGTTATCGAAGTTTGAATTGGAGAGGGAGTTGCCACAAACGACGGACCAATCAAAAATTGTCAATCTTGTGTCCAGACTCTGATATAGAGTCTCTAGTTGTGATTATTTTCTTAATGATAAAATGCGCGTTATAACCGGATAAATTATGAAAAACAACGGGAATGTAATGCGAATCTTTATAATTTAAGTTGCAATTCGAATAGGCGGGACTTCTGTATTGACCAGTCAAATGGCAATGATCGCGTACCAGCGTGTCGTCTGGCGCAAACGGTTTTTCGCACACGTGACAGTGTGTGGTGCTGTTAAATTTTTCATAGTCGAAATCTACCATGGGTACGTTAGCAGTTATGATAGTCTTTACATTATGCGCTAAATCTCTAAGTGGTTTGGTAAACCACGCGACGCAGTCTTTATCGCGATGAAATCGATAAAAAGATAATGAGTCGTCGTACGAGCAATGTATATAATATACTAAACACTCGATGGTGTTGGTATGTGGCTTTTCTCCATCTTCTCCAAGATGCACTCAAGGTCGGCGTACACGATAAATGGGACTTGTTCCTTCCTGCAGTAATTATTAAAGCTCAGCCACTTATCGTCTTCGCTCGGCAACCTGATTGCGCAGTCGTTCATCTGACTGCAATCCACAGTGTGAGCCTCCAACTTTTCATTTGAGCCAAAGTAGTGTAGATATCTACAAAAAATTTATTTGTTAAAAAATTTATTAAAATTTATTTAAAAAAAAAGTAAAAATAAGAACATCAAAATATTTTCATAATTTTAGTAAATATACATATCTATCGCAAAAGAATTTCTTGTGTTCTTTTCTGCTGATCTGTGATTTGACGAGACGAGGCGAGACAAATTCTTTATCCATACGAAATGTCGTTATTGTCTTGCACATATAGCAAATTGACATGCTTGTCCAGCTTCCTATCGATGACTCGTATCGGTAAGATCGAGAGTTCTTTCTTTTTCTCGATGCAGTAGATGTTGATGGAAATGTTGTTTCAATTTTTAAACTTTTTAATTTGATTTAACATCATTGGAAATTCAATGTCTTTAAGATTTAGCTTTGACGTATAAAGGATACGATGATTTCCGTTCCGYATTTCTTTCGGCCGGATATAGAGCGGCTACCACTGCCCACGCGAAACATGCATTATCCATAGATTGTACAGGGTGCGTCACTAAAATCCGAACAAATCGAACAATTTCTCTAAACGAAATTTTATTAACGAAAAAATTGAATATTACAAAAAATTCTTTTACATATCACGTGGTAGATTCCTGCAGAGTATAATTATTCAATATAGCCCTCATCAGCTTCAATTACGGCCTTTATTCTCGATTTGAAACGTTTGTATGCACGTTGTAGTGTAGCGCTGTCTATATCGGTGAATGCTGCTTCAATAGCGATCCTTAATGACGTCACGTTGGGATGCCTGGACTTGTTGGTGACCCTTTCAACAACGCTTCACACGTAGTAGTCCAAGGGATTTAAATCTGGTCTATTAAGAGGCCAGAATTTCTTGGGCCAAAACATATCGATATTGTCTGAGAGCCAGTTTTGGACCAAATGGCTCGTGTAAGCCGGTGCACCGTCCTGCTGAAAAACATATGCGCCTTCCAGACGCAACAGTTTCCACGGCTTCACTACGCTCGCCAGAACGTTCACGTACACTTCTTTAGTGACCGTTTCCTTATTTTTAAAGCGAAATCAGCGCTTGGGTTCTTTCGATCACTACAGGAGTCTTCGCGATGCGTTCTTTCGAGTGACTCTTCCTCGCTAGCGTACTGGAACTTTCGTTTGATTGTTCTGAAGCACTATATTTTGCTACAACGTCATAAACGATTGATCTCGGATATCCAAAAACCGAATTATTTCCGTTAGTGATCGTCCAGCGCGAAGGCCTTCGATAATTGTGGCTCTTCGATTATATTCTTTGCCTGGTGTCGACGCCGCGGCCATTTTGAGTTTATGACTGCTTACTAGAAACATCAAGCTTACTCAATCGCTAAGAGTGACATTTGGCAGAGACATAATATGGAGGGAAATTTAAATTGAAATTTGTCCGGATTTTGATGACGCACTCTGTACATTGATCACCGCTCTCTTCATCTTAATTTCTCGCGGTAACTCGATGCGGCATCCCGCGTGCAAAGGATTATACTTGTTTACATTAATAATCAAATTGATTATACGCGACAACGCCCATTCGCTATCATGTTCCTGGAATTCTTCCAGCGATGCTAAGAAAGGCTCTACAACGCATAATTCATACCACTCTTGCAAATCAGTCGAATGAAAGAGTTCATAGTTTCTCGTAGCAATACTTTTATTCGCATTTTTGTCACCCGCCACAAATTCACCATTAAACACATTGTTTATCTTAAGAGCGTCACGCTTCACATCTCGCACACGATCGAGCACAATTTCTCTCACATCTTTGAAAAATTAGCGAGATTCGATATGCTTCGAGTTTATTACTGCAGTCAATATACGATTCTCGAAAACCGTATCTATCGCTCGTCATCTAAGTCCCGCGCTGTATCCGACGCCCGCATGCACGAAACGTCCACGCACCGAATCTTTCAAACTTTCGAGTTGTGCGATCTGAGCGACTAATGATTGTATGATACCGATCGATAATCGCGGATGTTTAATTCGGCTACATTCATCCAACGACTCAATGAATTCGTCGCATCGCTGCTCTCACGCGATATACTCTTCTCGCGTATTCAATCGGGCGACTTGCTCCTGCAAATCACGTTCCATTTGCTCCATATCGATACATTGCTTAATACTTTCAACTCGGCTACTAATGGGCATACCTCAATCTTTTCATTTTAAAAAGAATTGCATCATTACGTGCAATAATCGCAGATGCCATATCAAATTACACCGCAAGACGTGTTGCGACATGTTCTTGACAAAGATCAATGACCTATGCATAGTTTCGAGATGCAGATGGATCTCATCGAGTCCTTGAAAAAATTATTTGATACGTGAAAATTGTCACTGCAGCCGGACATTAGCGCTTGAAATTGCAATATATTTTTAAGATGGCGACATGTCCATTGTTCTTGACAAAAATCAATGATCTATGCATAGTTTGCATTTTTTAAAGACAGATGTTTGATCTTATTGCGAGATATATCCTTGAAAAAAAAATTTGATACGCGAGAATTGTCATCCGAAGACATGTAGTGGGGATCACTATTTAAAATCGACCTATGGCACTAAATAATTTTTCATATTGACTCCGTCTCTGAAAAATATCAGTGGAGGGGAACACAAAATAAAAAAGAGCTTTATGCAACGTTACCGCGTCAGTTGCTCAGGAAAAACGAACAATAAAGCTCTTGAAAATGTACAACGGAATGAACTATTACGTTCCAGTTCAACAAGATGAGATACTCCATCTTATAAGAAACAGCGTGACGAGTAAGTTTCAGTTTCACTTTTTTCATATACTTTTTCAACGCTTAATTGTATATTCTTTCTATAACTTCCTTAATTTTTTTTTTCAGTAGTCACTCGAAATCTTGTTATATGCCTCATATCTTAAGAAGAAGATTTGCTTTGACAATCACATCTTATAAATATCTGGATATTAATATCAGTGTGGGACCAGTGTCCTCTGTACAAATAGTCATTGGCGATAACGTGGCAATCAGATAATCCTGCCTCATGCAACGTGGAAGATATTCATCGAGAGATGTGCTAACATTGAGCAACTCTTGCAGTCTCCCGTACCTCCATCACTAGCGATTCAAGATTTGATTGTGGAAATTGTTAAAATACACGACGTAAATGAAATAAAAATTAAAATCATATGATGCCTGCTTATACATAAACTCGTCAACTGTACTTCTCATGTTTGAATTAGAACTGTATTAATAATGCATATTTCGAACTATGTAAGAATACTTATGTGGTCAATGAAAAATTTAAACAGTTTGTAATCTATTTACATCAAAATTGCATCACCAATAGATTCGAAGTTGCAAATATTTTGCGCAAAATTTATGATAAAAATTCAAATGTGGAATGTGAATTAATAGCTTGTTACGTCCAAACCCCGAAGGTTTTGTTTATATGAGTTGGAAGGAAAGAGAAGGAGGAGGTATGGAAGGACGTAAAACAGTAACTGTCTCGCAGGTATACGCACAGAGGCGCGTGCTGCGAGTCGAACGCACTTTTATGGCTCTGGAATATGGGTCAACGTCCCGAAAGGACGCTATAATACCTTTTTCCACGAGCAGTGCGATTGTCGGTCCTAATTCGAGTCAAGGAACTTAATCCCTTTAATTCGGGACTGGATCACGTGCGATCTTCGAATGTAAGGAAATGAAAAGGCGAGGTCGTTTTAATTTAATTAATAAGAGCGAGAACGATCTTTGCTAACATTTAAACTTTATTATAAAACAGTCAATATAAAAATATGAGTAATTACTAAGTAACCGCGATACATTGTTAGAGTGTTAGGCGAATTTTTACAATCGTATTTATATGTGAATGTGTGAAAGAGTACGGGCGGAGTACGGTGAAAAAAAATATTTATATATACTTGTATTCATTTGTAGGCTGTCGATTATCTTTGAGAAGGTAATTGAGGAAGGAGGAAAGAATTTCAAAAAAATGGCGTTGAAATTATAAAAGATAGGAGAATGGGGAAGGAAAACTGAAATGTGATAATTCCTTTAACATCTCTGAATATTCCAATTCATTTTAATAAACATATAGGCCCGGCCTGTTCCGTCAATTCCGTCGATTTACTAGTATTTAAAGAAACTTTGTTGGAGGTAATCGAACTGGTTGCATTTGTTGAGATTTACTTTTCTGAAGGACTTATAAAATCGAAATAAAAGTTTATTTAATTTCGGGAAGTGTTTTGCTCGATGTTAGAGCTTACTAGATGTTAGCAACCGGGGGACGTAGAGTGAGCAAACCAAAAGGAAGAGAGGACCACGATGTTAGTGATCCTCTTGAAGTTAAAAATAANGAGGACCACGATGTTAGTGATCCTCTTGAAGTTAAAAATAAGGAATGTAGGATCGTGTTTAACATCTAGTAAAAAGGGGTGCGCGAATTGAAAAACGGGTTGGAGTATCCGAAAAAAGAAAAAAATATATATATATATGTGGTGACTTACTATTGGTGTATTGATTGAGCAGTTCGGCTGGTTGCAGTCCCAGGTGGTCTGGTCTCTCTTTCTCTGCGGCCGTCTGGTCGTCCTAGATGATAAATCGTTGTACGGACGGCGAAGACTGGCACTTACAACCCGCGTAACTCGTAGACTGGGTATGCACTCCCGAATTTAAACGAAGTAATACTGTTGAGACTGAGTGAACGAATGCAACTGGAGTGACTATTGACTGGAGTATGGCGGTTAACTGGAGTAACGAGTACAACAGTTGACTGGATCGACGATAGAAGAGAGCGAGAGTTCAAAATGTCGTGGTTTATATAGGGATCTCTTAGGTGGATTTCTTGTGGGATGGTTCGAGTGGATTTCAAGGTTTTGATTGGTGGATTACCCTTCTTCCGTAATCAAATCTCCAAATTTTAGTTGGAGTTTCTCGCATTAGCTCAGCTCCACCCGCAACGCAAGTCTTATCGTACGCTTGTTTATTGGTGTTCGTCACTGTTTGTAGGGCAATATGATTTTTCTACGATTATCTATTGGCAAGTTCGGAWCTTCATTTGCCCGCCCCGTTTCCTGAAGAGAGGGCAAGATGAGTCTCACGGTACCTTCCAGAGATATTATTYATTTTATCTATTCTTTGTTTGTCGGTGATTTCTCTTTTATTAGAGGGAACACGAATTCACGTGTTTAAAATAGATAGAGCATGTTTCCATTGACATGCTCATCGTGTGAGCATCGCACGTAATATCCTAGGCTAAATACTCTATGATGCTGAGATGTCCTTGGATCATTATCCGTCTTCTCCAAGATGCATTCCAGATCATCGTAGATGATGAACGAAACTTGTTCCCTCCTGCTGTGTTTGCTAAAACTCAACCACTTGTCATCATCGCTCGGTAGTCGGATTGCGCAGTCGTTCATCTCTTCGCAGTCCACAACATGAGTTTCCAATTTTTCGTTTCAGACTGAAGTGGTGCAAACATCAACAAAACAAATTATATTTTTATTATTTTTATTATTTAATTTTATTTTTATTATAAAAACTTTGCTTTTATTTATTGCATACTTATTGATCGCAAAAATATTTTCTGTGCTCTTTTTTGTCAATTGCAAGCTCACGAGCCGGGATAGATTTTTGATCCACGCGAAATGGCCCACGTTGTCATCTTGCACGTACAGCAGATTGACGTGCTTCTCCTTTTTTCGTCGTCGGTGAGCCGTATCAGGAGAATATTTAGAGTCTTCTGTTCTTCGATGGTATATACATTCACCGACACTCTGTTGAGTCGTTCAAATTTGGTAATATCTTTTAGTGTCCATTCCATGTTTATAGCTACCATCATCCTATTCACAGCAATGTTTTTTACTGTATACAAATCGGGCACATATTACATAGAAGAATAAAAAACAATGGATTTCTGCAATTCGAACAAAATGAACCATCTATCGCATCATGATATTCAATTACATGTTTTTGTATTGCATACATTTGTCCAATATATACATCTGCTAAACTAATAATGCATGAAGCGCACACAGTCAGAGCATCACCCGTGGAATAGTAAAAATATATAGCGCATTGTTTTGTACGTCCATTTAACGCATTAATTTGCGAATTAGCCACAATTTTTTCACTAATTTCCATAAGGTCACTACAATCACTAATACAGTCACTGTCATCAGATAATGCTTGATCTTCGTCCGATGATTCACCGCCCATTTCTTCGATAATATCGTCTATTCTTCTATTTCTTCAAATACTTCATCCACAATATTTATAATCCTTACCGTTCATATTGTCAACCATTATTCACACTTTATTCTTATACTCATTCGCATAGATGTCCAACGCACTTACTGCTCACTTTACTTGAGGATACCAAGACGGTTATCATCGATCTTTGACGATCAGCGTCCGTTTCGTATGGTGCAGCCGGATATACGAAACGATATTATTTATAACGTTAGCCGGCTCTTCCTAGAAAATCATATGTCCTCCCCCTTTGCCACCTTGGAAGGACAGTCGCCGCGCAAACGTGTCACGACATGTTATCAACGCCTATATATTTATGTAAACATCCTTAGACACCATTCTCCTAGCTCTTCCTAAAAAATGATGCGCCCTCTCCCAAATTTTTGCCACCTTGGAAGGAACCCACACAACACGAAGTCGACTGAAAGTTGACTATAAGTTGACTAGAGAAGTCAAGAGTCAACTTTTAAGGAGCAGAATGTCGACTTATATTTGACTAATAGTTGACAAATGTCCCAAAAATAGTCGATTTTCCAAGTTGACTATTAATGGAACTAAAAGTTGACAGTAAGACGACTTTTCAAGTTAAGTCGACGTATAATTGACTTTTCATAGGCGACTTTACGCCGACTGGGAAAAGTCGACTAACTGTCAGCAAACTGTCACCCGTGTTGTGTGGGAAGACAACAGCCGAACGCTCGCCGCGCAAACGTATCGTGACACGTTTGCTGATAAATAGCGTTTTCAGCAGCCGGTAATTTTGTTTATAATATTTATCGGCGTTCGTTTATCTAACAGCCTACATATATATATCGCAGCCTGTGACCCTATACGTTATGTAAACAGTCTTAGACATCATCCGCCGTCCTGACTCTCTCCCGCGTGACGTCATGCCCTTTCGTCCGGAGAACTCCTCTGCCCTGCACCCCTCCCCCCCTCCCTGAGAGGACCTAATCCAGAACCGGCCTCTATACTATTGTTTGCATTAAGATAATTTAATCTAGAGGCTTTTTATATGAACATGCCTTAATATTAATTCTGATGCCAATATATATATATATATATATATATATATATATATATATATATATATATATATATATATTTATTTATTATAAATTATTAATTCAGTTAATATATTGAATGGATTTTTATTTTAAATAATTGTGATATATTATACAGAGTGTTCGCGAAGGTGGCGTAACCAAATTTATACAATGTGTTAATGGAGTCAAGTAGATAAAAAAAGTTTATATAAACTTGTCCGAAAAATKTTTTATTAAAGAGTTATAAATAAATAAATTCACAAAGAAAATCATTCTTACAATTTGTTAGACAGAATTATTGATTCACAAATAAAAACAAATGAACATAAATTTCAAACAACTGCCCATATAGCACGTAATATTACAGAAATGTTGCACTAATATAATTATTATATTTCTGTAATATTACGTGTTATATAGGTATTGTATGCTGTCTAATTCTGCAGATTATGATAATACATTTAGATACGATGATGCTGTTTTCCTCTCTATTAAACTGAAATATGAAATAAATAATAAAATTTAGTGCTTAATTATATTATTTTTTATTGCAAACATTATATATATTTAGTTTGACATGTAGTTTGAATGTGTATTGGATTATTAATTATGTTTAAAAATATCATTGCGCATCAACATCTAACACTAACCAAATTCGATATTGATTTATCTTATTTAATTTATTTATATAGCGATCAGAAACTTATTATTGTTTATTGAATTGATTGTGATTAAAGAGCGTAAATAGTACACATATATATATATTTTTTTTTTCATTACCGTTTTATAATTTGACGCGCTCGCTCTTTTCTCTTGCATTTTATTTATTCATTTTACTTTTGATCATGTATTATTTTAATCTGTTGACCGTTCACTTTCTTTTTTTTACCATATTTATTACTGCTATTTATTGTACTTTTATGTGTATGATGTTGGGAAGAGTTATATTACTTTGTTACTCTGAAACTTTGAATTTTTTGGACATCCATGTCGGGAGAGACTGACTTCATCCATAGTTTTACTCTATGCGCCAATCCATCGCCTACTCTAAATTGTATGGGTTGAAGATGGCTAAAATGTTAGTCGAAACGTTCCTTTTTATCAAACTGTAATACAGTATTGAATTTGTAAGTTTCTACTCATGCGCCCTACCTTCACCACTGATTCCCAGTAATCAAAGTTTTGTTTAAGTGTTTTATATATATTTTTTTTCATAACGGTGAAAGCCAATTATGACAATAAAATATATGTCAGAAGAATCAAGTATTAAACAGAGCTAAATATATATTTAAGAATAAGCACAATAAAAAAATGATATAATTAAGCACACTAAATTTTATTATTTATTTCATATTTTAGTTTAATTTATAAGAAAATAGCATCATCGTATCTCTAATATATTATCATAATTTGCAAAATTAGACAGCATACAATACTTATATAGCACGTAATGTTACAAAAATATAATAATAACGCAATTCTAAACAAAACCGGAATAGAATTATAAATACATTGATCGTCAAAATATTGCTAATAAGCATCTTAAAAGAAAGAACTGCAAAGAACTTATTGTAAAAAATATTACCGCAGCCAGGGTTTAAACCTGGAACCTCCTGTCTTCAGGTATCTTTTCCAATTCGACCACTGAGGCACTGAGAAAATTCTTTGTAGTTTTGAAGATATTCAGCATCAGTATTTGACGATCAATTTATTTGATTTTAATTCTATTCCTATTTAATTTAGAACTGCGTTGTCTGGTTATGTTCAACGACTGTTTAATTTTCAGAAATTTTAATATAAGTTTAAAATATAAACACAGAGTATTTATCTATTTAGATTTTATTTATTTAGACAATTAAGTAAAGAAATTTGTAGAGATTGTGTGTGTGCGTGCGTGCGAGCGTGCGTGCGTGCGCGCGCGCGCGCGCGCGCGCGTGTGTGTGTGTGTGTGTGTGTGTGTGTAATTGAGTCATAATAAAATTTGTTTAAACTTTTTGTGCTTTATTTTTTTCTAAGAATTAGCGTATAATTCACTTCTTAAAACTCTAAAAGCTTTTAGGGTTGCTGATTATGAATCTGTAATCAAAATTTTAAAATTCAAAATGCAGATCCAATGTGACGAATCAAAATTTTCCTGGATTTCAATGAAATTTATATTTCAGTGGTTTTTATGATTTGAAATATCAATTGTTTCCATTGGCATTTCTCATTAGGTATTATTCATCTTATTTTCATAGTTACTTCTCATTTTGTTCCATTTTTAAATCCACTATTTTTTATTTTGAAATTTTTACTGCAGATTCAAAAACCTGTATCAATTTACATGTGAACACAAACAAATTTAGTATTTTTTTCATATGGCCTTTCATATGACCTTCAAAATGAACTCAGAAAGAACTCGTTATCTTAATTTTTGTAAAAGATATATGTATTTTTTATTGTTACTACATTTTTTACGAGAGTATCTGACGAGGTAAATCAAATTGGATGAAATTTACAAGAGTGTTAATTCTTTTGTAAAAAGTTCTTCCTTTATCTTTAAAATAAATCCAAAAAGAAGTTTATCTTTATTTTTGTAGAAAATATAAATTTTTAAAAGACTAGGACATATACATGTCTAACCATACACAAAAGAATTAACTGTGTGATTATTCTTAATACTGTTTGTAGACATCGCTTGAATAAATTATTTATTGTGGTGATGAATTCTTTGTCACATCTGTTATACACGAAGCGTTAATATATCCTATTTCGTGATATTTCTCGTCAAACCCCAATTCATTTCATCTCATGTCTACATCATTGTGAATCATCATATAATCCAAGAATAGGATTATTTTTGACGAGATGGTCAATATACGTAGAAATTTACAAAAATCGATTTGCTGATTATGTTGTTTCAGTTCTATTCAATTTAATTCTATTTTGATCTGCAAATAGTAATCTTCTAGTCCTGATCGAGAAATATCTGGGCTAATAAATTTTTAATAATGTTTATTAATGTAAGAGATTTAATTTACTTAGGAAATTATTTTTTATCACGTTGCATATAATTAATTTTAATTTTATACTAATGTAGTTTGATGTAATTAATATATAATTAACCTTAACCTTTAAAAAGATTTTTTTCTTAAATTACGAAAATTTTTCTCTAGAAACAAATGTACATATATTTAACACATATGTTAAACATAATTAATTAGATGCAATGAGATGCAAAATATGATTTAGAACATTAAATTATAACGTCTCATGGTTCTATACAGATAAAATTTTTTAAAATTTTGTTACATGTTATATATAAATAGTGTATTTAGGAATTTTTTATGATCACTGATTACAAATTTAAAGTAAAAATAATCACAAAATTCAAAATGTTGAATGCAATGTGGCTATCAACTATATGTAATTTTGCATATAGTATCAATACTAGATTTGATTTCTATAGATTATCAGATGATTATAAATAAATCTGAGGTCAAAAAACTATAAAATTAAAAATAGTAGATTAAATATGGTAGATTAGATATAGTACTTAAATAGTGGATTAAATATATTATCTAAACATAAATATAATAAATTATTGTAATGAATTAATATAATAAATAAATGTTATAAATTTTTTGTGATTTTGATCTCAAATTTATAATTAATAATCTAGTGTTTAAAAAAAATTGAAATACTTGTGTGTGAATTAAATTGTTTCCTTTGTTATTGTCAAAGATAACATAACATCGCTGCAGTCTTTAACAAATATTAAAAAGGTACGAATAATTCAATTAACAGATTAATAGCTGGGTTTTGAATTATATCATAAAAGTATTTTTAGCTTTTTCTTCTATGCTCAAACAGAAATATTGCAAGGTAAAGTCCAAATCTGTAAATTTTTACATATAATAAACGTCCATATTATCGTCAAGAGCTAGTGTAGACTTTATTATATTTGATACCAGGAAGCAGTATTGAGCTAATATCGTTCACAGTGCCCGCTTTTTGACAAGTTTTAAATTTTGACTTTTAACAAGTCTCTTAAAAAGTATTAAAGAAAAATATTAATATCATTAAAGTTATAAAATGATATAATTCTGTTTTTTGCTGTTTCCAAAAAAAAGAATTTATAAGTGTATACACAATCTTTATTTAAAATAATAATTTATTTAGTAATACATCACTAAGTTCTTGTCACTAATTGAAACAGATTTAGTATGATTATATTTAAATGAGTATGATTATACTTTGTAATCTCTAATATTAATAGACAATAGCTTAGAGGCGTTAACCCTTATGTGGCGGCTAAAATTTTATTACGTAAATTAAAGGTGGCTAAGCTTAAACATTTTTGACATCAGGATTAAAAATTTTGCAAGTACCAAAAAATATTGTTTGTAATAGTCCAAAAAGAGATGTCATAATCACTCAATGGTTACTTCTACAGGAATGAATTTATGTACAGATAAAATCGCAAGGTACAAATGTACCTTAGCCGCCATATAAGGGTTAAAGATGCTTATATATTCTTTTTTATAAAAAATTGTTAAGAAATAATTACTGTTGTTATTTCATATAAAATCATTTTTAGAAATATAGCAATAAATTCATAGTTATATTTTTTATTATAAAAAGAGTTCTAGAAAAAGTTCTAAATATAGGATTTCGTCAATATATATTTGTTAATGTTACTAAAAAAAGGTAAAATATCTGTACAATTATCTTTTTAAAAAAAGTTAAAAAATGACATCAGGTACAGGAGTCTCCTGTACAAAAGATTTGATATAAGAAATTAGCGCTAATTTATAATTGTCAATAAAATCAAATATAATTTTATTGTACTTGTGTTTATATATTATAAAAAATATATTATAAAAAAATCTAATGTGTAAATTAATATGAAAATAATGTTTCAGACATTTATAAATATATCAATAAATTCATAATTGATTATATTCGGTTAGTTAAGTTTATAATTAGTTATAACGGATTCCATTGCATATTTTAA
>JANQDE010000715.1:3489-37765 GCA_037157785.1 Cephalotes varians
TTTTGTTTCTCCGGAAAAGATATACAAGAAATACCACACTGTTCCATATGTGACGCACCTGCTATAATACGATGTTCTTGGTGCAAGAAATATTTTTGTATGCATCATTTTTATGAGGAATATCATGATTGTAAACACTATGAAATATAGGTTTTTTTTTTATTGTAAGTAAAGATTTTTATTTTAGATAATTATAATAATGTTTATTATATAAATATTTCTATATATAGTATTATCAATGTTTTTAATTAATTTTTTTATACATTATAAGAAACGTTGTCAACAAGATAATCCTTGTGGAGAACATCATCAACAATAGAAATCGTGCACGTTTARTGCAAATATTTATATAAGAATAATGTTTAATACAGATATTTTATATAAAAGCAACGAATATTTCATATAAGAGATTCAAAAAATAAATTTTTGAAAAAAATTATTTTTTAAAAATTGTATTCATGTAATTAAATGAAGATGTTTTTGCGATAAAACTTTATATACATGTAGGAGAATAAATATATAAATTTACAAAATTTTAGTTGCTGCTTAAAAGCGATTCTAGGGGAAGGAACCATCTCTCATATGTAGAGCGCCTTTTTCTTTTCTCGATATAACTCGAAAGTTAGTCAAGATATAAAAAAATGTCTCATACAAAAGTTTTATGGTGAAATTATCTCTGTTTAACAATGCAAATAGAATTTAAAAAAAAATTTTTTTTCAAAAAATTTAAAAAAAATTGATTTAAAAAATTATTTTTTTAAACTTCTATTTATGCAATTAATTAGAGATGTTTATATCACAAAACTTTTGTATGAAACATTTTTTGATATCCCGAATAATTTTCAAGATATATCGTCAAATATAAAAACTTCTCTTCACATAAGGGATGATTTCATCCCTTAGAACCGTTTTTGGGCCGCAACGGATAATTTCTAAATTCATCTATTTACCCCCCCTACATGTGTGTAAAATTTCATCAAAATCAGAATTTTCGAGTTTGCGAGGTTCCCTTGTGAGTGGGATTACTTCTCCTTTTCCTAATCATAACCCTAATTCTTTTTCTCTTCCTCTGAGATCTCGGCTTTTCCCTTCTCTCTATGACTCATAATCTTCATCTTCTTGGGCATGGGGTCCATTTTCACAGTCCTAGACAACTTTCATTCTTCCCCTCTACATCTCTTTCATTGGAATTACAGAGGGGCTTCGTCGTCTCTCCCAGACATTCTGCACTTAGCTAGGAGTTATCAGGTTATTTACATCCAGGAATCATTCCTTCTTCCCTCCACTAACTTTAATGTTCCTAGTTTCACTTGTATTAGATCCGACACTTCCCCAGGGACTAGAGGCCTTTGTACTCTTATCAGAACAGACTATCGCTTTTCTCTGGTAGGTCTTAATCACCTATCTCATTCTTCAGTTGAGGCACAAGCTCTTCTTCTGTATTGTTCTCTTGACTTCCCTGTCTTAATCATTAATTTGTATCGTCCGAATTCCAAAACCCCTTCTATCTTCTATAGTAATCTTTTCGCTGCAGTTTCAGCGAGTAAGTACGCACTCATAATAGGAGACTTTAATGCTCACCATCAAGTTTGGGGTGACATCAGAGTAGGTGGACAGAGAGATGCCATTGTAAGTGCTTGTGAAGCTCACAACATAATTGTTTTGAACGATGGGCTACCCACCTTCATCTCTTCTTCAGATCAAGCAAGTTCCACTATTGACTTGTCTATAGCTTCTCGAAACTTTGGTTTACTGGCTTCTGTCTCTACTCTTCAAGATTTATACGGAAGTGACCATTTTCCGGTCAGTATTTTTATTGCGAATACTTCTTCTTCTAGGTATCGATTCTCTAATAAATTTAACCTATCAGACAAGCAACTCGCCTCTCTTTATTCAAGACTTTCCATGGATTCCTCTCGATTTCACTCGTATATTTCTTCCTCAGTTACCTCGATGAACCCTTTGCAAAAGTATGAAAAATTTTGTACCTTTCTCTCTGATATCATATCACTACATTTTTCCCCAGGGGACTTTACCTCCAAAAGAGAAACTCATATCTTCTAAAAAGTTACCTTCTCCTTGGTGGAATTCCATCCTCATGTGAGGATGCAGTTGAATCTCGTCGCACTTTGCTTCGGATATATAAAGCCTCCCCTTCTCTCGATAATTGGCTTGCCTTTAAACGTGGAAACATACAATGCAGAAAAATACTCCGTCGGGAGAAAAGAAAGGGTTGAAAACTCCTCTGCTCTGAATTCTCTTTTAAGACTCCGCTATATGGAGGTTTATACGAACTTACAAAAATAAATCTTTTTCTTCAAACAGCTTTCCGTTGGATGACAATTCAAACATCAAACTCAGGATCAATTGCTTTCAAAACTGTGTCCTCCTTCTTCAATCTAATCTCCCATCTCTGGAAAATCTTAAACTCGTGGATTCTCCGAGTAGCCTGGATAGATGGCCCTTTTTCAATGCGTTAATTCGAACTGGCCATTTATTCTTCCAGAAAGAAATCCTCTCCGGGAATGGATCGATTTGGGTGGGTTCCGTTTGGACACGAATCGATTGGACGCGAGCCACTCATAGCGCTTGAACAGTGGAAAGCCTCTAGGCACCGGTCGCTGTGGTTGGTGGTGTCCAATTGAGCCGTGTCCAAACGGGACGCTCCCGATCGATTTGATTACGGTATTATTTGATTTTTGCCTCCTAATCTAATGACAATATTTTTGAACATTTATAACGATCTTTTCGCCTACGGATTGTTCCCGGAATCCTGGTGTTCTTCCCTTCTCATCTTTGTTCCTAAACCCGACGGTAAAAGTCTGCGCCCTATTGCTCTTCTTTCTTGCTTCTTAAAGGTTCTAGAAGAGATTATTTATCGAAGATTACAATGGGTGGTCGAAACTCGAGACTTTCTACTCCCAGATTTCCAGTCTGGATTTAGAAAATCCCGTTCATGTGCGGACAACTTAGTCGTCCTTACTAACCGCATATATTCAGCGTTTCTCAACAATGCCTTTACTGTCGCGGTTTTTGACATTGCTGGAGCATTTGATAATGTTATTCCAAGTATTTTGATCCAGGGGCTTCGTGATGAGGGATTCCCCGCTTGTTTTTGTAAGTTCTTAGAAAATTTACTGTCGGAGCGCCGAAACCTTTGCTGTCCGAAATGCAGATTTCCTTTAATTATGCACAAGGGCACCCCTCAGGGCTCAATACTCAGCTCTTTTCTCTTTAACCTCTATTTAAGAAATATCGGATGCTTGCATAAGGACACTCATATATTACAATATGCTGATGATATAGTTCTGTTCTCCTCGAACGTTAATTTATTGCAGGCTCAAAATTCTCTCTCATTTTCGCTGAACTCAGTTCATGAATACCTGCTTTCTCGGGATTTAGAACTAGCTCCGCATAAATCCAAATCTATCATTTTCACAAGGCGACTCAAATGTTCCGAAACTTTTGAACTCTTATCTATTAATGAGATTCATATCCCAGTAGTTAGCAGCGTAAAATTTCTAGGAGTTATTGGCGGTGGGCGGCGCTTCGCAACTCAGATCTCTCCTTCTCAGAGGACATAGAATATAATCATCTCCCTCTCAGGGATCTGATGGGGGGCCCATCCTTCCCAACTTCTTTCTTTATACAGAGCTATATATCGAGGTTCGAGTACAGCGCTCAAGTTCTTAAGTTACATCGGAATAGATCGTTATTCTTTAAAGTTCAGCGCCAACAATATCGGATTATTAGATCTGCTCTCGGCTTTCGTCAGTTTACTCCCATAAATATTCTTCTTGCTAAATCCTGCGAACCTCCCCTGGAACTAAGATTCGCTTTGCTTTCTTCTAGGTATGTGTACAAATGCTTTGCCAGGAGCTCAGTCTTGTCGTCCGCAGTCTCCGTCGACTTGAGATTGAATCTGCGTACTCATCAAGAACGGATTCAGTTGCTCCGGAGTATTGCGATTTTCAGGTCATTTATATTGCAGAAATGTTCTCTTCCAACCTTTCGTCGCACGGTAACTCCTGCTTTATTTTCATATAATTTCTCCTCAATATTTCCTATTCCGCAGTTCGCTTCTTTTGATATCTTGGATTCCTTGTCCTCGGGAAAGAATAAAAAGCATATGATTTCCGTTGTTGAGGTTCGTGAGAGGTTTAGAGAGTTCGCAGCCCCCCAAGTTAATGGTGGTATTTCTATTTTCACGGACGGCTCCAGGAGGATTGAGGATGACGAGATCTCTGCCGTAGGTGCCGCTGTCTATTCTCTGGATCTACAGTTGGCTCTAAAACATAAACTCCTGAAGTCTGAAACTTAAATTTTTTCATCTGAAGCCTGAGCCATCTACCAAGCTCTAATCTTGATAGAAAGTACCTCGCACATGGTTGCGGCAATCTTTTCTGACTCGAGAAGCGTCCTGGACGCTCTCTCGTCCTTTTCGTTTAAGTCGTGTGCTAATTATCTTATTCCTCTTATTCGTGACAAGTTTCACTCGTTGTCTGATCGAGGCTTTTCGATATATTTGGCTTGCATTCCTTCTCACATTAGCATCACGGATAATGAGAGAGTGGACACTTTTGCGAAGCAGGCTGCTTCTAATGGTCGGAAACCGAAATTTAAAATACTCTATATAGACCTTTATTCTCGCTCCTTGCGTTCTATGAAAATCAAAAACCAGGCTTTCCTGACCAGCGGCTTTTTAACTAAAGGAAATTTTTACTATACTAATTTCTTTCAGACTTCACCTCCCATTAAACCTTGGTTCTCTCGTCTCTCACTGCCCAGGGAGCAAATAGTCGCTGTAAACAGGCTTCACTGGAACCACTACAATCTCAATTATAGCCTTTATAGAAAAAACATCGTCGCGTCCTCCGTCTGTGAGTGCGGGGATCCTTGTCAGGATATCAACCACATCGTCTTCCGTTGTCCTCTCATCAGCTAAATCTCTCAAATTGCGTTCCTTTCTTCTTCAATGCGTTCCTCCTATTTGTCAAGATTTGTTCCCGTCCCTCAAAAATCCTCCTAAGCTCTGCCGTCTCATCGTTTCATTTTTCAAATCTTACGATATTCAAGTTTAAATTTCGCGTTTGCACCGTCTTGTCCCTCCCGTCAGCTGCTTGGTTGCTTTCTCCTCTTTCCACCGTCTCCCAATGTGCGCTCCGCTTTCGATCTACGTTCTATACAAACTTAATGCTGCTCTGACTCCGAACAACTGGATTTCTGAACGAGATTTACGTTCGGGCCTCTGGTTGGTGCGGACGTGTCTGTGCGTGCGCTCTCGATCGGTTGACTGTTCTACGCGTTAAGTGTGCCGGTTACCCG
The DNA here is from genome assembly GCA_037157785.1 of Cephalotes varians. Taxonomy (NCBI): domain Eukaryota; kingdom Metazoa; phylum Arthropoda; class Insecta; order Hymenoptera; family Formicidae; genus Cephalotes; species Cephalotes varians. The sequence continues at coordinate 8,815 of JANQDE010000715.1, forward strand.
GGTCTTTGTTCTGGCCAGACTTTTCGGTCGAGAAAGTTATTTCTCTTCGGTATTAGCCGAAGTGTGTATTTGTTTACGCGAGTGCGAATCTACTGATTGACTACTAGTGCGTTTTTGCAGATGCAAGAGGCTCAGGCATCTTGCAGCAGCGGGGATCGGATCCTTTCGACATCCTTCCTAATTCCTCTCATCTTAATTTTTCTCGCCGTCCTTCCATCTCTTTAGAGCTATATGATCGTTTCATTCAGAATAGAAATATGGAATCCACAAGTCTTTGTTCTGCAGAACATTCTAGTTCTATGGATGTAGATTCTGATGATGCGTTGGGGATCCCCCCTTGTGCGGAGGACGCCATTGTCCCCCCCAATGTTCATTTGTCTTCGCGTCCGGGCATTTCTGCATCTTGCGACATAGATATTCCGTCCTCTAAAAAGAATCCAAGCAAACGTGAATCGCCGGACATTCCCTCTAATGCTTCTTCGGCTAAAAAGCCTTCCTTCCGCTGAGCCGAAACTTAATAGCAACGGTAAGTGACACTAATCGAGCCAATCAGACGCCGGCTTCTTTCTCTTCTACGGCTAAGCCAACTACGACTTCTACACATCGTTACAACAGCAAGGAACCCCCCCCCCCCGTTTATTGTACAGGTATAATCCATCCAGGAATCTGCTTTCTCCCATCCCCTGCACATCAGCAGAACGCTTTCGAACATTTTGCCTCGAGGTATTTTGGAAATAAGAAAATCGGGTCGATGAAAGGTTATCGTACAAACTAGTACATATGAAGTAGCTAACAGGTTAGTGGACAATAAATCTTTGTCTTCCTATAATCTTACGGCGTACATTCCCTCTTATCGGGTTCTTCGGTGCGGTATCGTGAGAGACGTTCCACAGAATATCCCTTCTGAAATCCTTAAAGAATCTATCTCCTCTCCTATCAAAATCTTAGATCTTCATCGTCTTAACCGCAGGGTTAAGTCCGACAACGAAATACGTTATGTTCCTTTTCGTACTCTATGTGTTAAATTCTCAGGACAATCTCTCCCTCAATATATATATCTTTTCAATTGCAGATATCCTGTCATCCCTTTTATCCTGAAAACGAGAATCTGTTTTCATGTTTCCGCGTGGGTCATCTGAGTAAGACGTGTAAAAGTCGACCTCGTTGCCTATATTGCGGTGAGTCTGTTCACGACTCTCCTGATGTCTGTTCGCTCAAGCAAGCGCTCCCCAAGTGTATTAATTGTAAGGGTGATCATCTCGTTACGTCACATGACTGTATTAGAGTAATCGAGCATAAAATGGCCCACTCCCTGGCCGCTACGGAAAACATTTCTTTCTTGGATGCACTAAGGTCATTTAATTCATCTTCTTCTCCCTCTACCTCATCTACTCCATCCTTTTCTGATCCTAGGCTTGACTTCCGAAATTTCCCCCTTTTATCCAAGTCTCGCTCATCTTTATCCTACTCACCTCCTCAGCTTTTCTCCACCAATAGATTCTCTCCCTTATCCAATTTCTCTCCCCCCAATGACTCATCATTGATTACAAAAAAAAGCCTTTCTCATCTATTTTAAAGTATTCTGCTTCTTTTTCTTATATCCCTCGCCCACAGCAAAACTCGTAATAAGCGTCCTTCTATTCCCCCCCCCCAGCCCCTTCCTTCTCTCTCCCCTTCTAACCATTTTTCCGCTCCCAACTCTATAGCCTCGTACTCTAAGGCTCACCGCGAACTCCTTTTGGAGCCTTATGGACGCCCCCTTCCTATCGCCGAGGATCATCCTATACCTCCACCTTCTTCCTCCTCCCATCTCCCGAGTCGTGAACCCTTCCCGAGTCGCTCAGGCGTTCATCTTGATGAAATATATCAACTTTTATTTCACAATATTGTGATGCTTCAGCAACTTTTTGTTTTATTGGGAGGTTCAAATCCTTCCCATGATCACAATCTGTACCCCGACTCCTTTTCGACAACGCCTAGTCCGCAGCCCCTTATCTCCTCTCCTACTCTTTATGATGACCATTTTCCTCCTTTAAGGGTACGTGAATCACGTTCACAACCTTAAATAAGACTCATTCTTCTCCCTTGCGATTCCTTCATTGGAATTGTAGGGGAGCTTTTTCTTCTCTTGCTTTCTCCACCTTGCCAATAATTACCAGATAGTATGTGTACAAGAATCTCTTCTTTTACCCATATCGAGGATCCATTTTCTTGGCTTTGATTGTATTCGATCTCACATAACTTTCCCTGGCTCTCGTGGTCTTTGCCTTCTAATAAGAAAAGATTTCCGTTACTCTATAGTTGATTTGAATAATCTAACTCACTCTTCTGTAGAATTCCAAGCTATTCTTGTACATTGCTCTCTTGACTTTCCTATCTTAGTTATTAATCTATATCGTCACCCTAATACTAAAACCCCTTCTCTTTTTTATATTAATCTATTCGCTGCAATCTCCACGTACAAATACTCTCTTGTTTTGGGACATCTTAACGCTCATCACCATGCCTGGGGAGATACCAAGATTGACCCGGCCAGGGAGATGCTATTCTAAGAGCATGTGATAACTACAACATGGTAATTATGAATGATGGACAACCCACATTTATCTCTTCCTCCAGCCACACTAGTTCCTCTATCGACCTATCCATCAGCTCTCGCGATCTTCGATTGCTGACTTCTTCTACCACCCTACAGGATTTGCACGACAGCGACCATTTCCCGGTCAGCGTCACGGTAGCTGAAACCTCTTCTTCTACTTTCCTATTCACCAATAAGATTCCCTTTACCTCTAGACAACTTTCGGCCCTGCACATTAAACTTACTTTAGAAACTTCTAAATTTAGCTCTTTGATTTTCTCTTCTTCTCCTTCTTTTAACCCGCTTCAAAAATACGAGTTGTTCTATTCTCTTCTTACCGACACTATTTCCTCCGTTTGTTCTCAGAAAGTTCTTCCTTCCCAAAAGAGGCTCTTGTCATGTAATAGGTTGCCTATCCCCTGGTGGAACTCCATTTGTGCAGAAGCGGTTGAAAACCGTAGCACTTTGCTTCGCCTGTACAAGGTTAATCCCTCCTGGGACAATTGGACAGCTTTCAAGCGTGGTAATACTCTTTGTAGGAAGATTCTCAAGCGTGAGAAAAGAAAGGGATGGAAGCATCTGTTATGATAGTTCACTTACGGACTATGAGTCAAATCTAAATGCTCAAGATCAATTACTTAGCAAATTGTGTCTCCCCTCCTGTCTATTCCTCAATACTCCATCTTCTGAGCCTTCCGAAACTTCTGACTCTGCAAGGGACTTATTTGTATGGATTGATAACCCTTTCACTATGAGGGAACTTGAATCTGCTATTTATTCCTCTAAGAAAAGGTCCTCCCCAGGCCTGGACCGTTTTGATTATAATATCATTCGCGTCATTCCATCTGATTTGCTCACAATCTTATTGAACATTTACAACGAGTGCCCAAGGACTTTTTCCTGATATTTGGAACCATTTCTTAATTATTTTTGTCCCTAAGCCAGGTGGGAAGGGAGTTCGCTCTCCTCTCCTGTTTTCTAAAACTTTTAGAAAAAATGCTGTACCGTAGAATGCAGTGGGTAGTAGAAACGCGATTTCTTCTTCCAGATTTTCAATCTGGATTCAGGAACTCTCGTTCGTGCACTGACAATTTGATTACGTTAACTAATCGTATTAACTCAGCCTTTCTTAATAATGCTCCTACCTTCGCAGTTTTTTTAGACATCGCCGGTGCATTCGATAGCGTTATTCCTCAAATCTTAATTCAGAATTTACGTAGTTGGATTTCCTGTTTCGTTTTGTAAGTTTATTCAAAACCTTTTAGTCGAGCGTTCTATCTTCACGGTTCGGAACGGGGACCTTTTAAGCTCCCTAATTACTCATAAGGGTACCCCTCAGGGTTTTATCCTTAGAGTCATGTTCTCTAATCATTAGAAAATGTTATTTTCCTGTCAAGTTACATATTTGATCAGCTTCTTCGTTATTTTTTAGTGGAATAGGCCTCCTGGGGAAACCACTTAAAAAAAACGCATTTATAATAGTACCTCAAAGGTGATGTGGAAAGCTATTGTTCACATTGTAACTATCGTGTTGTAATTATTGTTAATTATATTATTGTATAATTGTGTATTATACGTATTCTACAATGTATCGTAGAATATGTATAATATGTTAATAATAGAAAATTGAATTTTGTTATAAAAATAAAAATTATGTAGAAAGGAAAATATTTTAATGATAATTTGCCGAAAGATATGGTTCCAGCATATTTCTTATCGCGATGCTCCTGAGGCACAGCGTCACATGAGCGATCGGCGGCTCGGCCGTCGAGCTACGAGCGATAGTGGGAGGACGGTCCGGGCTGCGCCTCGGAAATCGGGCTGAAATGTGCATTTAATTCCGAACACTGGTCTACCCCATTAAATATTCTCTTGGCAGAATCTTGTGAACCCCCTTTAGAGTTCAGATTCGCCTTGCTTTCTTCTAGATATATTTTTAAATGTTTGGCCAGGAACTTGAGCTTGATTGTTCGCAGTTTTCGGCGGTTGGAAAATTGAGTCATCCTATTCTTCTCGACAGAGATGCATACAGTTGCTAAGGAATATTCCATCCTTTAGACTATATACATCACAGAAATATTCCACAAATTATTTAGTGTGATTATTATTTGGTGTTCAGTATTTCCTCCTTTGTTCGCGTAACTTTCCTGCTCTTTTTCCCACTCCACAATTCGATTCATTCGAGTTCGAGGGCTCCTCTTCTAAAGAGAGAGAGGAAAATTTAGATTTCAAGATTTTGCTGCTCCCTTAATAAACGATGGCATTTCGCTGTTTACAGATGGTTCTAAAAGAGATGATGAGGATTCTGCTGTGGGGGCCGAGGTTTATTCTCCTGAATTGGATATTGCAATTAAGCATAAACTTCCTCTAGAAACCTCTGTTTTCTCCGCTGAGGCCTGGGCTGTTTACCAGGCATTAATACTTGTGGAAAGTTCCTCTTATCCGGAGGCCGCGATTTTTTCTGACTCAAAAAGCGTCCTGGATGCTCTCTCGTCCTTCTCTTTCAAATCAAGTTCGAATTATTTGATTCCTCTAATTCGTGACAAATTCCATACTATGACCGACAACGGGTTTACCATTCGTCTAGCCTGAATCCCTTCCCACGTCGATAATGAAAAAGTTGACTCCCTGGCTAAGCAGGCCGCATCCAACGGAAGGAAACCTAAGTTCAAAATCCCGCACACGGATCTTTATTCTAATTCCCTACGTTCCATGAAGACTAAATTTCAAGCTTATTTATCAAATGATTTTCTCAGTACAGGCACTTTATATTCATCTCTTTTCCTTCGGACTTTCCCTCCTGTCCGTCCTTGGTTTTTCCGTCTACCTCTGCCCAGAGATCAAATTGTCGCTATATGCAGATTACGTTCGAATCATTACAATCTCAACTACAGTTTGCATAGGAAGAATATCGTGGCGTCTCCCGCATGTCGTTGCGGGGATTCCCGACAAGATATTAATCATGTAATTTTTCTGTGCTCGCTCTATAGAGAAAAATTCCTTAAACTTCGTTATTATCTCTCCCGCTGCAACTCTCCTGTTTATCATGATCTGCTCCCTTCTCTTAATTTTCCTACTCTTAAGTTATGCTGACTTTTAATCGCCTTCTTTCCTGTGATATCCTGTGATATCCTCATATGATTAAATCAAATCTCCCGCCTTTCTTCTTCCCCCTTCTCCGAGCTGTGCTCCTCTTCCCCTCTCTTGCCGTCCCTCCCTTCGACATGTGCTTCGTTCCCGCTCTATACTTCCTTTCCGTGATTGGATGGAACTCTTCGAACGACTTCAACTCATTATTCGCGCTCGAGCCTTTGTTTGGTACGGACGTGTCTGCGCGTGCGCTCTCGATCTGATCTTGTGCGTTAAGTTTGTCGGGTATCCCGGACTCTCGTTCCGGCCAGACTTTTTCGGTCGGAAAAGACTTTTCTTCGGCATCAGTCGAAGACTGTGAATTTTTATATATACGTGCGCGAATTCATTGAAGACAAGCGCATAATTGCTGATGCAAGAGGCTCAGGCCTCTTGTGGCGGGGGGTCGGATTTCCCCGACATTCTCCCCATTTCCTCTCAATTTTCTTTTCCTCGTCGTCCTTTCATATCCTTTGAATTGTATAACCGTTTTCAAAATGAAAACATGGATCCCGCAAATAATAATTGTTCAGTAGAAAATTCCAACCTTATGAACATAGACAATTTCTCAGACGACGCGTCGTCAGGGATCCCCCCCTCTGCAGAAGACGCCATTACTCCTTCTCTCTTTTGTCTTCGTGTCCGAGCATTGATACAGCTAATGATACGGAAATTTTGATCTCTAAAAAAAAGAATTCCGGTAAGCGTGAATCCACGGACATTTCCTCACTAGCTTCCTCAGTCAAGAAACCATCCTCTGCTTCTCTTGCTGATCTGAAATCCAATAGAATCGAGTCTGTGAGTGATGCCAATCGAGCCAATCAGCAGCCAGTTTCGTTGCCGCCGCTTTCGACAACGTCAGCCTCTATCTCTCCCGTTCATCGATATAATAGTAAGGATCTTCCACCGTTCATTGCCCAGGTGCAATCTATCCAGGAATCCGCCTTCTCTCATCCACTGCACATCAGCAGAACGCTTTCAAATATTCTTCCTAGAGGTATTCTGGAAATAAGGAAATCGGGACGTGGAAAAGTTCTCGTACAAACTAATACATATGAAGTGACAAACAGATTAGTGGACAACAAATCCTTATCTGCTCACAATCTCAAAGCATTTATCCCCTCATACCGGATCCTTCGATGCGGTATAGTTAGAGATGTCCCGCAGGACTTTTCCGCGGATATCATTAAAGAATTCATTTCTTCCCCAATCAAAATTTTGGATCTCCATCGGCTCAATCATAGGGTTAAATGGGTAACGATATACGTATGTCGCTTCCCATACTTTATGTGTTAAATTTGCAGAACAATCTCTCCCTCGATATATATATCTCTTTAATTGCAGATATCCTGTAATCCCCTTCATCCCCAAAACGAGAATTTGCTTCTCTTGCTTTCGTGTGGGTCATCTTAGTAAATCCTGCAAAAGTCGACCTCGGTGTTTATATTGTGGCGAATCTGCTCATGACTCCTCTGAAACCTGCTCGCTTAAGCAATCGTCCCCCAAGTGCATCAATTGCAAGGGCGATCATCTCGCCACATCCCATGTTTGCATCAAGGTCGTTGAGCACAAAATGGCCCATTCCTTGGCCGCGATGGAAAATATCCCATTTGTGGACGCCCCAAGGTCAGTAAATTCTTCTTCTTCTTTTAATTCCCCTTCCTCCTCCCCTTCTTCTTTTTCTGACCCTAGGCTCGATTTTCGCAATTTTCCCTTCCTATCTAAGCCTCGTTCGGCCCATTCTCCTTCCCAAATCTTTTCTTCCAATAAGTTTTCCCCCCTATCTAATCTCTCCCCTTCCTCTGGCGATCCTCCTATGTCTCCTAAGCCCTTTTCATCTATCTTAAAGCATTCTGCTATGCCGGTCCCTCACTCTCTTACTAGCTCTCGTAATAAACGGTCTTCTATTCCTCTCTCAGCTCCTTCTTCCTTCTCCCCTACCTCTAATCAGATTGCCTCCCCCTCTTCCTCTAACTCGGTATCTCCCTATCCCAAGGCACATGATTTATTGGAAGGTCCAAACCCTTCCCATGATTTTAACCTTCACCTCGACAGGTTCTCCTCTACGCCCAATCCGAGGCCTTTTCCTACCATCTACGATGCTCACTTTCCACCTCTAAGGGTTCAAGAATCACATTCTCCATCTTAAATAACTCTCGCTCTTCTTCTCTTCTGCGATTCCTTCAATGAAATTGCAGAGGAGCTTCCGCTTCTCTTCCCGACTTACTTCACCTTGCTAATAACCATCAGGTAATGTGCTTACAGGAATCTCTTCTTTCACTTACATCCAGATTCTATTTTCCTGGTTTTGAATGTATTCGTTCCGACATGCTTGCTTCCCCTGGTGCTCGGGATCTTTGTCTCGTGGTAAGAAAAGATCTCCGCTTCTCAGTAATTGATCTAAACGGTCTAGCACATTCTTCCATTGAACTCCAAGCCGTACTAATACATTGTTCTCTTGACCTTCCTATCTTAGTTATTAATCTCTATCGCCACCCTAACACTAAAACACCTTCTCTCTTTTATAGTAATCTCTTCGCTGCGGCTTCAATGCACAAATATGCTCTCATCTTGGGCGACTTCAACGCGCATCATCACGCTTGGGGAGACACCAAAATAGACGGTCAAGGAGAGGCTATTCTTAAAGCGAGCGATAATCATAATCTGGTAATTATGAATGACGGTCATCCTACGTTTATTTCCTTTTCTGGTCATGCCAGTTCTTCCATCGATTTAGCTATTGGTTCATGTGATCTCCGATTGTTATCCTTTACTATTACTCTCCAGGACTTGCATGGCAGCGACCACTTTCCGATCAGTATCTCACTTGCTGAAACTTATTCTGCTACCTTTCTATATACCAATAGGATCCCGCTTTCCTCTAGACAACTCTCTATACTACATTCCAAGCTTGTTTCAGATTACCGCGGGTTTGGGTTTTTGCGTGGTCTCCTGGGGAGACATATACATATGTTCATGTTACTTTTCCCCGAACAAAGTTAACGCGGAATTTGCTGGTTGGCTGGAGACTTGGGGCGGTTATAACCCCCTATTTGAGTTCCCCAGTTATTCTACTGGGGGATTTCAACGCTCGATCGAGAGTTTGGGACCTCGGTACGCCCAATGACAGGGGAGGTCTGCTTGTCGATAGGACGGCAGATCTCGATTTTCGCCTTCTTAATCGGGGATAGGTATCCATTATCTTCCATCCGAGGGGGAGTCAGTGGTGGATACCACGACAAACTCTGCGGTGGCACCTAGAGTTAGGGATTGAGTGGTGGATATATATTCGGAGTTATTGTCAGATCATAGACCAATCATAGTCAGCCTGGATAGTGATGGGAGGTCGAGCACGTCGCGCAAGGAATTCGAAGCGCCTTCCTAGATGGATCGCGTCTAAATTCGATAAGGACAGGTTGGAGGCCGGGACAGTTGCGGCGTTCTGGGCTCTCATTTCCGATAATTTTGGTGTTGCGGTGTTTATGGACAGAATAACTGAAGCCCTGACGGACATCTGTGATTGTGCGATGCCTCGGGCTGCTTCGACCGGCGGAAGGAATCGGCCCATCTATTGGTGGAATAATTGTATCGCGAACCTGCGTGTGGCATGTGTGCATGCGAGGCGGGCCTTATGGAGGCGTCGAAAGAGGGCGCCCCCTGATGTGTTGGCAAATCTCTGAGCGGATTTGAGAAAGGCGCGCCGTGATTTACGTAAGGAGATTGGTCGTGCCAAAAGGAAGGCGTGGCGGGAACTTTTGTCTACCTTAGAAGCGGACCCATGGGACAGGCCTTACCGGATTGTTCTAAAACATGTGAGAGCCCTGGTGGCTCCAGTCTGTGAGGTCTTGGCGCCGGAATTCTTGGATAGAGTCGTGGGAACACTCTTCCCGTTAAGACCGGAGGGGGCGAGGCCTTATCTCCCTGCCGAAGAGTGGAATCCATCATGGGACGTTACCATGGACGAGGTGGTTGAGGCAGTCAGGCGACTCGGTGCGGGTAAAAAGGCCCCGGGCCCGGATGGAATCCCAGGCTTTGTGCTGGCTGGTACGGCTGGTCTCCTGCTGCCCGAGTGGTCTCGCGGTTTCACCCGGTGTATGCGAGAGGCAGTGATTCCTCCGCCATGGAAAATGGTGCGCCTGGTACTCTTGAAGAAAAAGGACAAACCGGAGCCCTCATCTTATCGACCGATATGTCTACTCGATGAATCGGGCAAGCTCTTCGAACGAGTTATCGCCGAGCGTCTGCGTGTGCATATGGATGAGGTGGGGGGGATCTCTGATGATCAATACGGCTTCCTGAGGGGTCGCTCTACCATAGATGTTATCCTTCGTGTCCGAGATATTGTTAAGGAGGGGACCAGGGGAGGGAGAGTCGTGTTGGCGGTTAGCTTGGACATTGCTAACGCGTTCAACTCCCTCCCCTGTCTACGATCAGGGAGGCGCTTGAGGATAGGGGAGTTCCTCTCTACCTGACGTGTCTTGGACAGCGACGTGTCTTGGACAGCTATCTCGATGATAGATGGTTGTGCTACGTGGGCCGGGGTGGTGTGTTCAGGACTTCAAGGATGACGTGTGGGGTATCGCAGGGCTCAGTTTTGGGTCCTGCGTTATGAAATGTAGGTTATGACGCTGTCCTTCGCGTTGATCTTCCCCCGGGGGGTGATATCATCGGATACGCGGACGACACGATGGTCCTGGTGGAGGGGAGCTCCATGCCCGAGGTTATCAATCGCGCGAACATTTGCGTGGCCATAGTGGGTGGTGAGATTAAGAGATTGGGACTGGGGATCTCCCATCATAAGACGGAGATCGTCGCCTTTGGTGCGCCGCCGGGTGCGCCCGGCGTGGTGAGGGTGGACGGTGTCTTGATCCCGATTGGGTCGGCCGTCCGGTATCTGGGTCTTGACTTGGATGCCGAGTGGACGTTTCGGGGCCACTTCGACCGTCTACTCTCTCGGGCGGACAGAATGGTGGCAGCGTCGACGAGAATTATGCCGAACTTGGGTGGGCCGGGTGGGCGGCGAAGGCAAGTGTATGCTGGAGTCGTCCACTCGGTCATTATGTATGGTGCGTCTGTGTGGGCCGAAGTTGTCGCGAGGAATCGGAGATTAAAGCAGAGAATTTGGGCAATTCAACGTAGAGTGACGCTTTGCGTCATTTCTGCTTACAGAACGGTCTCGTGGGATGCTGCCGCCATTCTGGCCGGCCTCGTGCCGAGTAATATTCTGGCGGAGTGCTACAGGCGCACGTTTTACAAATTACGTAGGGTTAAAGAGGTCAATCCTGAGCTCACGGCGAGAGCCAGGAAGGAAATAAGAAAGAGGGAACGCAAATGGGCACTGGATGAGTGGCTTGCTGCTCTTCGTGACAGGAGCGAGGAACCATCGGGGCGAAGGGTTAGGGAGGCCCTCATTCCTATTTTCGAGGAATGGATAGGGGATGGGCGACCTCACATTTCGAGTCACGCAGTTGGTGACTGGTCACAGCTCATTCGGTGACTACTTGGTGAGGATTGGTCGCGTCGCGTCACCCGTTTGCCCGCATTGTGGGGGGGCGGAGCATTCGGCGCGGCATACCCTCGAAGAGTGTCCCGCATGGGCCGTGGAGAGGGGGGCGTTGGTGGCAAAGGTGGGTCCGGACCTTAGCCTGGGCGCGATGTTGGGGGCCGCCGTGTCCGCCACCGACAAATGGTCAGCCTTTCTGGGCTTTGCGAAAGCGGTCATGGTGGCGAAGGAGGTTGCCGAGCGTCAAGCACGGGCCGTCGCCGCTCTGGCTCTCCGTCGTCGCCATGGCCTAGCAAACTAGGTGTGTACATCGTTGCGCCGCTATAATTGTTAATTCTTGTAAATAATTGTAAATAGAGTACATATTTCTTTTTTTTTGTTCTGCGGCGTGTTCGGTTTAGGCGTTTTCGGGACTGCTCCGACACGCGGAGGCAAGGGGCTGCCCGAAGTACTGGTCGGCTCTGAGCCTGCGCGGATGCAAGGTCGCGAACAGTGTAGATGAGCATCTTTCGTGTTTGGATGCGTTGCTGCTTATGCGGTGTATGAAGTCCAGCTGGCCAAATAATATAAGGTAAAACCCGTGCAATACGTTAAACCCGTGCGTGTATGGGGGAGTCTAGAGTCTCACAAGCTGGGGGAGGGGGGCCTGAAGTCATGTGTCAAACAGTGCCGGGGTCCCCCCTCACTTTGGGCTATATGTCGGCATTAGCCGAAGAGGTGAGTTTTTAGTCGATAGGCGGTGTCGAGTGACCTCCGGGGTTGAGGCGCCCCGCAGTACGGGCTGCGGGGTGTCTTCCCCTTCCTCGGGTTAGGTCGCTGGGTCGGCTGCGGCTTGCGCGGCCGTGGTTAGATCTGCGGACCTGCTGCGGTTTGTGCGTCGTGGTTAGGTCGTGGTTAGGTCTGGAGGCCCTCGGAGTCGAGGGGCATGCGAAGATTTTCTCACCTCTCGCAAAAAAAAAGTCTACCAGGTTTTAATACTCGTCGAGAGCTCCTCTTATTCGGAGGCTGCAATTTTTCTGATTCTAGGAGTGTTTGGATGCTCTTTCGTTTTTTTCTTTGAAATCTAGTTCGAACTATCTAATCCCTCTTATACGCGACAAATTCCACACGATGCCTGACAATGGATTTATTATTCGTTTGGCCTGGATTCCCTCTCACGTCGGTATCCCGGGTAACGAGAAGGCTGACTCTCTGGCCAAGCAGGCCGCGATCAACGATCGAAAGCCTAAGTTTAAAGTCCCACACTCTGATCTATACTCTATTTCTACACGTTCCTTAAAGACTAAATTTCAAGTCTCCTTAACAAATGATTTCCATGTTAAAGGCATCTTGTATTCCTCTCTTTTCTTTCAGATTCCTCCCCCTAAGCATCCTTGGTTTTACCGGCTATCTATACCTAAAGATCAAATTGTTGCTGCAGATCAAATTGTATGCAGATTACGAGCGAACCATTACAACTTTAATTATAGTTTGCACAGGAAAAATATTGTAGTGTCTCCTTCTTGTCCCTGCGGAGATCCCCGACAAGACATTAATCATATAATTTTTCGCTGCTCGCTTTATAGGGAAAAATCATTGAAACTTCGCCAATACCTTTCGCTTTGTAATCCTCTTGTTTATCAAGACTTATTTCCTTCCCTTAAGTCACCTAAGCTATGTCGACTCATAGTTTCTTCAAGTCTTGCGATATTAACTTATGATTGCATTAAATCTCCCGCCTTTCTTATTTCCTCCCTTTTCGAGGTATATCTTATTCCCCCTCCCTTGCCATCCCCTCCCGAAATGCGCTCCGATTTTGCTCTGTACAGAGCGCTTCCTATGATTGGACGAGTCTCTCTATACGTCTCGCCATCGATTATACCAAGACTCCAACCTATATTTACTGACTCCCTGGCCAATTTGATCCCACTTGTAAACGGGACCATGTGCCACTTTTCAGAAGAAGAAGAAGAAGAAGAAGAAGATTTCCGAACGAATCTCTAAACCAGGACTCCGATTTTACTCCTTTGACTTCCTGGCCAATTTGATCCCGTTTTCAAGAGGGATCACGTGCCATTAAAGAATAAGAAGTCACGAAGCAGCAAATAAGGAAGCTGGAGGTGAGAAAGTCCTCGAAGTCCGGCCATATCGCGCGCGAAAATCAGGACTGACCTGTCCATCCACGCTAATCATCGCGCCTCTCCATGTCGAACGTTAACAAGCACGTTGCAACTGCACCGTCCCAGTGTTTAGAATCTCGAAAATCCCTGGACTCTGTCACGTTAGCGGAGAAATATCACCTTCGCTTTATGATAGCAACATCAGCTGTTTACATTTATTTACATTGTTTTTGAGAATGCCTTTCTGAAGAATTCCAATCTGTGAATGCGAAGTTTGTGGTGTCACTTTATTGAAAGACAAATAATGTTACTTAGAAGGGGACTCGCGCGTTGTGCGTCAAGAGTGTCGGACGTGCGTCGTTTCGGTCTGCGTTGAATTGCGTCAGCCGGTTCTTTGTCTCGGTATTGCGTCGCAAGTTCGCGAGTTTTTTCTTGATCCGGATTCGTGTCAGATCGTATATTTCTCAGCAGGTTGCTGAGAATTTTAATTGACTTTGCGCGCGTGTCAATTACTGAGTGCGCGTTTTACTGGTGCGTCCGCAATGCAGGGGGCTTCTGCCTCCTGCCCAGAGCAGCGGTACCTGGACTTTGATCCCGATCCGGGCCCCTTAGACACCTCCTTTCAATCTCCCATGAGTTGTTCCTCCCCCCCCCCTCCAATCGTCCCTCCATAGCGCTTGAACTATTTGACCGTTTTATTCAAACAAAAAAAACGTAGACGAGACAGAAGACGATGTAACGATGACAGATATTACGTCAGACGTCCGTTCCTTTGTTCCTCCAATTCAATCCAATCTTCTGTTACTAAAGAACTTCCCAATGATGAGAACAGCGGATCTAAGGTAAGAAAACGCACTAATGAGTCTCCGACCGCGGATAGTGTAGGTAATAAAAAAGTTTCTTTTCAAATTAGTATTAATAACGAGCCTGCTTTGCCAACAGATCGTACTGTTGAAGCCTCTTCCCAGGGTAATTTTCCTAATTTTGTATCCGTATTCAGATACAGTAGCAGGGATAAACCTTCCTTTATAGTACAAGTACAACCAATCCAGGAATCCGACCTGATTAATTTGCATTCATTGCATATTAGTCGAATCCTTTCCCAAATTTTCCCTAGAGGAATTTTAGAAATCAAAAAAATTGGTCGTAATAGAATCTTGGCACAAATGTGTATGTACGAGGCTGCCAATAGGTTGATAGAGGATAAATCACTCGCTAATCGAAACTTAAAAGGTTTTGTTCCAATGCACCGAATCCTTCGAGCCGGTATTATACGGGATGTTCCGCAAGATTTTACGACTGATATGCTCAAAAACTCAATAAAAACTTTCCTATGAAAATACTTGACATTCACCAATTAAACAGAAGGACTAAAATAGAAAACGAGATCAAATATCTTCCCTCGCGAACATTGTGTATTAAATTCTCGGGACAATCACTGCCACAATACGTTTATTTATATAATTGTAGGTATTCTGTCTCTCCTTATATTCCTAAAGCCCGCATTTGTTTTAAATGTTTCAAGGTTGGACACGTGAGCAAAATTTGTAAAGGGAAACCCAGGTGTATTTTTTGCGGTAACGATAAACATGTCTCTTCTGAATCTTGCCCCCCGAGAGCAACCTCCTTTCACTTGCGTTAATTGTTCAGGCGAACACTTAGCTACATCGCATCTTTGCCCAGACATAGTCAAACATAAAATGATTCTTTCTATGGCTTCAGCTAAAAACATTCCGTTTTCAGAAGCTAAAAGGTCGATTCACTCACAATCTTATAACTCGTCGCCCTCCCAATATGCAGATCCCAGATTTGATTTTTGGAATTTCCCTAACCTTCCCAGTCCCCGGTCAAATCCTTCACCTCCTACATTCGAATCCTTCAATAGATTCTCTTTACTGCAAGACTGTGATAACCCTTCTCATTCCTCTCCCCCCGCTTCATTTGCATCGGCTGCCAAGAGAAGGAGCTTCCCCCATGATAATAACAACAATAAAAAACCGCCTCCTCGGAATCCGACGTAACATGTCCTAGTTAGTAATAACAATACTTCCCTTCACCGAGCTAATCTTTCTTCACATTCGCATTACCTTCGCACCCCAACATCTCCAGTCCCTCGGGACCATTACAACTTGTTGGCGCATCCTAATGGACGCCCTTCCTTCCCCTCAGAGAATGATGTTGCGCTACCGGTTTACCCTCCCCCAAGAAATCCTATGTCAATGTCGTTCCTTGGCCACTCTTACTTACTCAAAGATATATATCATGTAATGAATAACATTTCGTCCATCTTAATCTCTATGTCTAATGAAAATTCTCCTCTTTTTACAGACCCACAAAATAGCCCTCCCCCTGTCTATCTTCCTCATTTCCCACCCTCCAACCTTTCTTTATATTTTCCTCCTTTGGACTCTGAGGCTCCCCCTACCTCTTACAGGCTCGATCCTTCAAGCACGCTACAATGAATAAGAACAATTCAAATAAGACATCTATTAATTCATTGGAATTGCTGTGATGCTAGGAATAAGTTGCCTGAAATTCAAGGAATAGCTAACAATGTACAAATTTTATGTCTACAGGAAACATTGATTACACCGTCATGTCAATTTAGAATTAATGGTTTTAAACAGGTCAATTTTTATTCCATCTTCCCTAATATTCGTGGGTTGTGTACTCTAATTCGTGACGATTATAATTATACTAACTTGGATTGTAGCGCCTTCTCTCACCCTTCGATTGAGATTCTCGGCATACGAATAGATTGTTCTCTAGACGAATCGGTTTATATCTTCAACATCTACCGCCACCCAAATCGTAATACTCCTTCTCTTTTTTATAGTAACCTTTTTGCTTTCGCCTTAACACAAAAATATGTGCTCTTCGTAGGAGACTTCAACGCTCACCACTCGGACTGGGAGGATCACAGAACAGATTTGCAAGGAGAATATATTTCTCGAGCATGCGAGGATTAATCTTGTAATTATGAACGATGGCTCACCTACCTTTATGTCTGCCCCTAATGTTTCATCTTCAACTATCGATCTCACCATCGCCTCAAAGCCCCTTGCGATACTCGCCAACCAGGTAACCACTCAAGATCTTTATGGTAGCGACTATTACCCGATTAAAATAACGCTGCATAATACTTACCCTTCGGTTTACCAAACTCGTTCAAATGCCGTCTTTCACCCCCTCAGCTCTCGTTAGTCCATGATTGGCTAGTACTCAAGACTTAGGGAAGAATTGTCATCAAACGTAGTCCAGTCAATAAATATGAAAGATTTTGTTCGTTCCTTAATGAAATCATCTCGACAGTTTCCAACAATTCACTATCCCAAAAAAATAAAGGTTCAAAAAACTAAAATTCCAGCCCCGTGGTGGAATGATAAATGCGCGGAAGCATCCGAGCGACGCAGCACCTTGTGCCGAATATACAAGGCTAATCCTACGTTGGATAACTGGAAATCCTATAAACAAGGTAACGCGCAATGCCAGAATGTCCTTAGGAGGGAGAAGAAAGCAGGTTGGCGTAACCTTTGTGCAAGTTTCAATCACAAAACTTCCATGGCGGAAATTTGAAATTTTCGTTAAGGTATACAAAGCTAAAACTTTGGCCCCAGAATCACCCGATTTGGATTCGGAGTCACTTATTCAAGATTCCATGCTGAACAAGCTATGCCCTCCCTTCTGCCTATATCTTCCATATTCCTCTTTGGAAAGTTTAATGCGGGAAGACCGCCTATCTCCATCGCCATACGGATGGATGTACGACCCCTTCTCTCTTTAGGAACTAGATGCGTCTATCGCATCGTGTAAGTTGGATTCTTCTCCTGGTTTGGACTGTTTCGATTATAAAATAATTATCACATTGCCTCAAGAAATACGAACCATTCTATTAGACATTTACAATGAAATGTTTGCAAGTGGATTGTTTCCCTCCTCATGGCATGACTCTTTGGTGATTCTTGTTCCCAAACCTAGCGGAAGTGGATTGCGATCGCACTAATGTCTTGTTTTCTCAAGATTCTGGAGAAGATGATATACCGAAGATTGGCATGGATCGTTGAAACTCAATTTCTTCTCCCCGAATTTCAAGCAGGTTTCCGTACTTCACGATCCTGTATGGATAATTTAATTACGCTCACTAACCGAATACATTGGGGTTTCATGAGGAGGATGTCTACAATAGCGGTGTTTTTGGATATAGCCGGGGCGTTTGATAATGTGATTCTTTCGAATCTTATCAAGGATTTACGTGAAATAGGATTCCCTGTCAAAACTTGTAAGTTTATAGAAAACTTATTGATCGAGCGGAAAATTTACTCAATTCATAATGGAATTTTACAGCCGCCGTTAATTTCCCACAAGGGAACCCCACAGGGATCCATTCTCAGTCCGATCCTTTTTAACATTTACCTTCGTAAAATTTCTGCTCTCCACCAGGATACTCAAATCCTTCAGTATGCGGATGATATTGTCCTTTTCTCCGGTCTGCCAGACGTCATTGCCTCCCGCAACTCTCTTGTAGCTTCTCTGGAGTCAATTCATCAATATCTACGGCAACGAGGGCTGGATTTGACGCCACATAAATCTAAAATACTTACCTTTTCAAGACGTAGGGCGGGTCCACCATCCTTTGACAGCATTTCGATCCAGGGGATAAACATTGAGGAAAACTAACAAAATAAAATTTCTCGGCATGATGTTGGAGGAAAAACTTTCAGGTAAAGCACAGATTATTTCCTTGATGGCTAAAGGTAATAAAGTAGCGAAAGTGATTCTTTCCCTCTCAGGTACATGGTGGGGAGCGCACCCTTCCCTCTTTCTTTTATTATACCGATCCATTTTTAGAAGTTCACTCGAATATGATGCTCAGATATTTAATTTAACAAATAATCAGGGTTTGTGGCTCAAGGTCCAGAAGATCCAATATCGTATTATTCGCACGGCCTTAGAATTGCGTCAGTCCACGCCCATATGTGTCTTACTGAGTAAAGCTTGTGAACCCTCCCTGAAACTTGAAGATTTGATATGCTCACTTCTAGATACATATATTGTTGTAATCAGAGCGTGATTGCGCAGTAGGATGTGCTTATAAGGAACAGAGTTTGCTGTATACAGATAACGTACTTTATTTGAGAAAAAACTATTCATACAAAACAGAATCTTAATCTCTATAGAAGGAAAAAAACGGCCAAGACAAGGTAACATCAATAATCGAGAAATCGAAAACAAAAAGATCGATTATCGAGTGGAAACAAAATCGAAGTTCAAATTTACCTTTTCTAACACTTCCTCTTAAATTGAATCTTCTCAATTCTATTAATCCTTAAACTGAAGGTTTAAGTTTACTGCACAATAGAAGTGTTTGTCTTTCGGAACGGGCTTAGTTAAAAAATCAGCAATCATATGTTTAGTGTTAATATAATCTAGAATTATATTGCCCTTAAATATTTGTTCGTGAACAAAATGGTGCCGTATATCTATATGTTTGCTTCTAGCACGGTAACAATCATTCCTCGATAAGTCAATAACACTCATGTTATCACTATATATCTTTATCTCGCCAGATACATCAGGGTTCATTTCCTTGTGAAGACTCCTGAGCCATAGTGCCTCCTGAACTCCTGCACTCAGTGACATATACTCGGCTTCATTTGTTGAGAGAGCTACTGTGGGTTGTCTCTTAGTATTCCACGATATCGGATTATCAAAAGCTTGGAATACATAACCAGTAACCGACCTTCGGTCATCTGGATCGTTTCCCCAATCAGAATCACAGTATCCAGTAAGCTGTTCCTGGCTCTTTGACTTTTGGAAGATTAACTTGGCGTCGCTGATTCCTTGTAAATAACGGAAGATTCGCTTCACTGCATTCCAATGACATCCTTGGATTATTGTTGTACCGACTACATGCATTAACAGCATAATTAATGTCAGGACGTGAAATCTGAGCTGCATATAAGAGACTGCCGATGGCTTCTTAATAAGGGATTGACTCCATCTCCTTTCCTTCTTCTTCAAGTCCATCCTTTGATAATTTGATGTTAGGATTCATTGGTATGCTGCTTGGACTGCTGTTGGACATGTTGAACTTCTTCAAGATCTTCTTGATATATTCCTCTTGATCTACAAAAATTTGTCCTTCATCTTGTCTTTGATCAATTCGCATGCCAAGTACTTGTCGTGCTTCTCCTAAGTCCTTCATCTTGAACCTAATCTTAAGTTCCTTCTTAATTTGATTTCTTCTCTGAAGGTTATTCCAAAAAATGAGGATATCATCAACATAGATTGCTATTATGACAATGTCTGAAGCTGAAATGTCATAGTATATACAAGGATCCACCTTCGATCTCTGTAAACCAATTTCTTTGAGACTTTAATCCAGTTTTTCATTCCAGATGAGACTGGCTAATCCGTATTTAATCCGTATAAAGATTTTCTTAGTCGACATACTCGTTGATCCTGTTGGAATCCTTCTGGTTGCAGCATATAGATTTCGTGTTTGAGTTCTCCTTGTAAGAAGGCTGTAACAGCATCCATCTGATCTATGCGTAAGTTTAAATTTGCCGCCATTGCTAAGAGATCTAATAGTACTGTAACGAACGACTGGAGAGTACGTTTCGTTAAAATCAATCCCTTTCTTCTGAGCACAGCTTTTAACTACAAGGCATGGTTTATAGATTTCATTTGTATTGTCTCTCTTTTTCTTGAAAATCCATTTACAATTTAATGGTTTCTTATCTGAGGGTAAGTCAATTAGATTCTACGTCTGATTTTCCAATAAAGCACTGTATTCACGTTGCATTGCTTCCTTCCAATATTTCGCATCTGCTCTGCTGAGGGCTTCTTCCATCGTTTCAGGATCGTCTAAAGTTTCAGTGTTCGCTAAATAAACAAAATCTTCATTTCTATTAAGCTTTGGTTTCCTCTGTGAACGACGAACAGCAGGAATGGGAGCACGTGTAATTATTTGATTATCTGTGTGCAAATCTTCACTGTCGCTAGATTCTGCGAATTGAATATCTTCTTGCGCACTACTATAGCCATCTGTGTTACTATCAAGAACCTCTCCTTCCTCTGAACTGTCTTGATTTTAGATATTCTCCGAAATTTCACTGGATCAAGATCAATTAGGAAATGATTGAAATCGCTGGTTTTTCCATTTTTATTTGATCTATGTTTTGATCTTCCAAGAAAATGACGTCTCGACTAATTATTGTATCCTTAGTCGTCTTATTAAATAGTCTGTATCCTTTTATGGCATTGCAGTAACCAACCATCACACATTCTATTGATTTAGGATCCAACTTCTGACGTTTTTGCTTCGGAATTGCCTTTGAACCGAAGATTCGCATATGCTCTAAATTGGGTTTGTTTCCATCCAAAGTTCTTCTGATGTTTGATCCTTCAGGCCTCGAGATGGAGAGCGATTAATGATGTACACAGCTGTATTAATCGCCTCAGCCCATAGTTCATTCTCTAATTTTGCATCGAACAACATGCAGCGTGCCTTTTCAATTAAGGTACGATTCATTCTTTCTGCCAAATCATTCTGCTCTGGCGTATAAGGCACTGATTTTTGATGTATTATTCCTGCCTCATTGAGAAAAATTTCAAAAGCTCCATTCACGTATTCCGTACCGTTGTCTGCTCTAAGCGCCTTAATTTTCCTTTGGCATTGATTTTCGACTAAGTTCTTAAATAATTTGAAGTAGTTTAAAACCTCATCTTTAGTCTTGAGTGTGTAAACATGAACTTTTCTCGAAAAATCATCAATAAACGTTAGGAAGTATCTAGCTCCTCCAACGGATGCTGTCTGTATTGGCCCACATAAATCTGAGTGAATTAGTTCCAGAACTTCTTTGGCTCTGTTTCCTGTATATTTAAAAGGCAATCTTGACTGTTTACCCTTGATACATATTTCGCAGCGCTCGCAGTCAATCTTACATATGTCTATTCCAGAAGCCATGCCTTTTGCCAACCTCAGAAGATTGTCGTCACTAATGTGACCGAGTCTGCGATGCCATAGATTACTATCCTTTTGCGCCTTGGTAAATGCAACATGTCTATTTTCAGGACGATTTAGTCTATACATGTTTCCAACTATGGTTGTTGTAGCAATTATTCGGTTTTGATCATTGAAAATTTTACATCCATCTGAATCAAAAACCACTTTGTTTCCTCGTCTTGTCATCTCACTCACTGATAACAGATTTGTAGCTACATCTGGAACGTATAGAACATCTTTAACTTTGACAGTGGCAACCGACTTGCATACTGAAACATCTAAATGTACATCTCCTTGATTTTCGACTGGAATTCTTTTGTCTGCTAATGTAACGTTTTCATTTTTAATCTTCTTGATGTCCTTCAGCCAATTACTACACAGAGTCATGTGTGCAGATGCGCTGGAGTTAATGTACCATTCATTTTGACCTGTTTCACCTAGCAGCAACGTATTGCACATCAACGTAGACTGTTTAGATGAGGTAGCTTCTTCGTTTGTAATCAATTTTTGCTTCTTGTCGGTGTTTCCCCCTTTTTTGCTCTTATTGCGACAGTCTTTGGCAAAGTGACCATGTTTATTGCACTCAAAACATCTGGGACCCTTTCGTTGTTGTGATGTAGATTTAGACGAGTATTTAGTCATCAGCACTGACTTCTTATTTTCGGAAACGTCTTTAACATCCTGCAACAATTTGATTTTAATAGAGTCCGCAGTAATCGGCAAACCTGAATTTTCAAGTCCCAATATCATGGGTTTATAACTTTCGGGAAGTCCTGCCAACATTAGTGCACCAATCCATTCGTCATTGATTTCCATACCAACACCTTTGAGTTTGTGTGCAGTGCTAATTATGCGATTAACATGATCTTCAACTGATTTACTGTCTTCCAACTTTGTTGTAATAAGCGTGCGAAGCAGCCCTACTCTTCTGTTGAGTCCTGAGTCTTGAAACGCCTTTTCCAGATTTAACCACACCTGCTTTGCAGTCTTTGCAGAATATGTACATAGTTAATCGGATCCACTAATAGCAATTCTAGATCTTGCTGGAGTATCTTTCGTACTATCGATATTATCAGTTGAGATACATGTCCAGAGACCTTCAAGTTCCAGATAACATTGAACTGCGAATTTCCATGAGTCATAATTTTCGCGTCCTTTCAATTTATCTATAGTCGCCAATGTGCTCAACGACATAGCTGTATTTTAGGTTTCTCTAGTCTGATATTTATACAGAAACTTAACCTCTTCCCGGTCACCAACAAAAGGGGCGCTAGGTTATGCTTTTCGGATCGCTACTGGGCCCATAACCTGTTGTAATCAGAGCGTGATTGCGCAGTAGGATGTGCTTATAAGGAACAGAGTTTGCTGTATACAGATAACGTACTTTATTTGAGAAAAAAACTATTCATACAAAACAGAATCTTAATCTCTATAGAAGGAAAAAAACGGCCAAGGCAAGGTAACATTAATAATCGAGAAATCGAAAACAAAAAGATCGATTATCGAGTGGAAACAAAATCGAAGTTCAAATTTACCTTTTCTAACATATATAAATGTTGTTCTAGACGCTTCAGTTTGGTAGTTAGATCGCTCCGACGATTAGAAATTGCATCGTCGCGTTCAAACAGTTCTAAGCGAATCCAGTTATTAAAGAAAGTACCGTCTTTCAGAATGTTTATTTTACAGAAATATGTTTTGGACTCAATTCACCGAACGGTCACTTCCCCTCTTTATAGTTATTGTTATCAAACGTTCATTCCGCTCCCAGACTATCAACTATTTAAATATTCAACTCCTAAGGACAAGTCTCGTGATAAAAGAATCCCTATCTAGAATAGAAATGATAAAGAAATTCAAAGAATTCTCATCGCCACTCATAGGAGAAGGGATCTCTATATATACTGATGGTTCCAAAACCGAGGACTCCTCTGTGGGAGCAGCCGTCTACTTCCCTGAACTCGGACTTGCGCTAAAGCATAAATTACCCGCAGTCGCGTCCATATTCTCGGCAGAAGCCTGGGCAATTTACCAGGCCCTCATCCTATTGGAAAGCTTGCAATCGGAAAAGGCTGCTATATTCAGCGACAGCAAAAGTGTTTTGGACGCTCTCTCTTCATCCTATAGAAAGAATAATAGTAACTATCTTATTCCTCTTTGTCGAAATAAATTCCATCAACTTATCCGCCTAGGATATTCCATAAACCTCGCATGGATCCCCTCTCATGCCGGTATACCCGGTAATGAAAGAGTCGATCAAATGGCAAAGCAGGCCGCTCTTAACGGAAGAAAGCCTAAATTTAAGATCCCTTATACTGATTACTGCGTTTTCTCAATTCGCGATCTGAGGGAAAAATCCTTGGCTATACTAAAAGAAAATTTTTTAACCAAAGGAAAATTATATCACTCACTATACCATAAAGACATATTTCCCAATAAACCGTGGTATCATCAACTATCTATCCCTAGAGAACAAATTGTTCTCATATCCCGAATAAGATCCAACCATTATAATTTAAATTCCAGTTTCTATAGAAAGAATATCATACATTCTGCTGCCTGTGATTGCGGAGACCCGAATCAGGACATTAATCACATTATATTTCATTGTCCACAGACTCGACAATACACTCGACATTTGATTTTCTACTTGAAGCGCCTTTATCCGCTTGCTTCTATAAACATCTTTCCTCTGCTTTGTTCTCCATCGTACAAACTCTGCCGTCTCCTAATTTCCTTTTTTTAAATCATCTAAAATTCGTATATAAACCCTCCTTATAGTTCTCCCCTCTTACTCTCATGACGTATTACCTTCTCCACTGGATCAGCTGTCTACTCCGAGGACTCCATCTAGATACTACAGTCTCCCTGGTCGATTTCCACCTGAAGGAGTACAAGAGCCATTTAATAATAAGAAGAAGAATATTACTTAGAACTTATTTGTAATTTTTTGAGATTATGATCATAATTCCAAAGTCATTGTGGTGAAAATTGGTCTTAGGAACGTTACGATATGTGACATTTGATATACATAATTCTCCAGTATAAAATGTGCAATACATGTTTAAGTATTGTATGTTTATTTCGAAATACATCGTTTTCGTTTGTGATTGAGAAGTTTGATATCATTCCGTTGAAAAATACAGATAGTATTAGTTAAAATTAATTAGTAATTTAAATTAGCAATGTTTGAGATTATAATATAAACATTTTACATGTAAACAGTTTAAAATGTTTTAGTGATAGAAATTTATATATCTTCAAAGTTATGATATTTGATATAAGTAACTTTTATTCTTGGTATATACATTGTGTTTCAGCATTGTATCGTTATTTTAAATAAACGTAAAATTATGGAAATAAATAAAAGTTTAAAATTAATATGTGTTAATATGCATAATATAAATTATATAATATAAAAATATAAATTAAAGAAGGGCTACGTGCCAAGCGAGAGATATTGCTTAAAATTTAATCAAGTACAAATAGGATAAAATTACAAAATAGATTTAAACTTTCTCAAACATTTCAACCCATATCGGGTCATCTTCAGTGAAAAACAAATACAATAATAAATTAAAATCTAAGATGATCAAAATAACTTAAAAATAAAAATAAATATAAAAATAAAAATAAAATTAACATTGAGAACGCAAGTTAAACTAAATACACGGGGTCAAAGTATAAAAACATGTTTAAACTAAACGGACAAAAGGAACAAAACCGGCGGTCATGTGAGCAAATTTGTATAATGCACTATTAGTTTCTGCACGTAGGAAACCGTGTTTCTTACGTGGAAGAGAATGCTATACAGGATTCATCCTTAGCGGGATTGTGTAAGCGAGCTGTTCATCTTGTCGATTGGTAATGTTTGATCCATTGAAACTGCAATGTTCCTCTCAAGTTGACGATCATGAGGTAAGTTTGGAATTTGACAAGATTTTGATTGAAATCATCATCGTGGTGAGACCCTTGTCTGATTGTAGACACGAATTTATATTGTAATGCGAATATCAAATAAGAAATGATCTTGGTCATGAAACGTACCTTGAGGGGAACATCGACGAGTGTGCCGAGAGCGAAAAATCGAGTAAATGATTGAGTTACAATATCTTCAACGTGAAGTTTTAAGAGTGTAGCAGCTCTGAGTGTTAACAAATAAAAGAATACGAGAAAGCAAAGTGGATAGACAGGGGGGAAAAAAGAAATAGAAAGGAGAAGGAAGGGGAAGTAGAAAAGCGGTAAAACTTAGGAAGGGGGAAGGAGATCAAGGATGGGGGTATAGGAAATAGGGAGTAAGTCCGTGTCACTATGCTTGTTAAGTCCATTCTGCTGTTTTTTTATGTGGACCATTTCCGAAATTAATCTCTTTGGATAAGAACATTCATTGTCAATTATTTTGACATTATCCCATGCAAAATCGTGCCTGAATTTAAGTCTATGTTCGGAGATTACCGAAGGAGACCCGTTCTTTTTATTAATATCAGAGGCGTGTTCTTTAATCCTCGTGCCAAGTTGTCTCTTAGTCTGACCGATGTAAGAGGCGTCACAATCCTGACAAGAAATCTTGTATACAACATCTTGATGTGACATTAAATCCAGATTGTCCTTCCCACATTTTATGAAGGAATTGAGAGTGGAAGGAATGGAGAAAGCCAAGTCAAACCCATATTTTTTAATTATCGGAATGAAACTGTTAGAAATGGTGCCCAGGTAAGGGATTGTGGAGAATTCTCTTTTGGGAGTATGATCAGCAGTGTTGTCAGAAGAGTTATTAAAAACAGACAAATATTCTTTTTTTGAGTGTTTTGAGAAGGCAATTCTGAATCTAATTGTGTTAAAAATAAAAGGCAGAGGATAGCCATTGTTGAGTAAGACATTAATAAAATCAATCAGATTTTTTTGGTGGAAGCGGGGATGGGATAATAAAATCGTTTTATCCACTATTCCATAGATAATGCCTCGCTTATGAGAAATTGGATGGTGTGAATGGAAATTTAAATATCTTCCAGATGAAGTAAGTTTTTTGTATAAATCAAAGGTGATTACTCTGTCGTTGATCGTAACTTTGTGTCCAGGAAATTAATTTCATTGTTGTGACTATGTTCAATCGTGAAATTTAGTCTAGGATGATAGGAATTAAACGTTGTAAGTATGTTGCTGAATTGGGAACGTTATGCTGCAAAAAGAATATCATCGACATACCTATAGTAAATGGGAATTTCATACGGAAGAAGTAGTAGTGTCTCAATTTCAAGGTCTTGTAGAACTATGTCTGCTATTATGGGGGAAAGGGGGGAGGCACTCCATAGGAGTGCCAAATATCTGTTTGTAATTAACTTGGTTGAAAGTAAAGAAGGTGGAGTCAAGTATGAGACGAGTGGCGTTCAAAAATTCCTCAAGTGGTATGGCGGTGTTAGTAGAAATCAGTTCCTATCTTTTTTGTAGGCTTTCCTTTTGTAGGCTTTCCAAGACTAAGTCGGAAGGAACGTTGGTGAAGAGGGAGACTACATCGAGGGAGGCAAGTTCGAGTTGAGAATCTAAAATCTTACCACTGAGTTTGCTAACCAAATGGTAACTATTTTTTAAAAAACTGTGAGGTGTAGGAATGCTGCTTTTGATAGTATTGTGGAGGAAGTTGGAAAGGGAATATAAGGGGCTTCCTATGGAGGATATGATAATGCGGAGAGGACAATCTTGCTTATGGATTTTAGGTAAGCCATAAGCTCTAGGAAGTAGTCCATCTGTGGTGTATAGTTTGCGATAGGTATGCAAGTCAATAAATTGGTTGTTTTTCCATCTGGATAGTAAAGAGTGTAAATCTTGTAAAAGTTTTCTTATAGGATTGTGATGAATTATTTTATAGGTATGTGTATCAGATAATAGGTCAGTCATTTTATTGAAGTAATCAGTTTTGTTGAGAATGACAGTAGTGTTCCCTTTGTCAGCCTTGGTGAAAAAAACTTCAGGGTGTTCTCTGGTAAAGGATTTAGTGGTACTGAGCAAGGACGATATGAATTTGTTGTGGGTCTTGAGTTCCATTCTATCATGGAAAATTCTATTGATGATAGGAATGGAGAGATTTCTGATTGGTTCACAAATTGATTCAGGCATTTTTTCCAGATTTTTTTCTATGTGTTTGATAAAATTGATTGCCATTTTGTTATGGTTAGCACTAGTTAGAGGAAGCCCGAAATTGCCCCCCAATTGTAAAAGTAATTTGACTTTGTGTGGGACCTGTGTATGGCTCAAATCGACCAACCATCCGTCTTGTGATTGGTTCAATTGGGATGCTGGTTTGAACGTATGAGGGGAAATGTTTGTGAGGGAAGCATTATGGGAAGTGTGTGTAAAATCGTGATATGGAGTGACCTTAGGCAAGTATGAATTGCGAACTGTGGGGAGAGAGTTATTAGGATCCTGGTTCGACTGTAAAGAACTGAAAAAACGGATCGGTCTGATATTAGACTTGATTTCTTGATCACGCTTCTGGATTAGAAATTTGATTTTTTTATCAATTCTAATGAGTTCGCGATGGAAAAAGTAACGGTCATTTTTTATATATTTGTAGTGATTAATAATACTTAATATGCGCCATAATAACTGATATTGAGTAAGTTCTGTCTATTTTTGTATTATTTATATAGCTATATATTTTAACATTTTTTTGTAGGAGAAATTAATAACATTCTATTCCCAATAGCTTGCAGCAAAGGTTAAATTGCCCAATCCATTACCACCAGACATGACCATACAATATCCATTACAACAATGATTGCAGGTAGTTGGTCTTACCGAGAATTCAATTCAGGTAACGATATAAACAGACTTTTACACAGGATATAAACAGACTTTTTATGATTTGTTTGTTTGTACAAGTTTAAGATGTTATTTTACTTGTATTTATCTAAAGATAAATAACTATTAATAACTATCTAAATTTATATTAAATAACTATCTAAATTTAAACTGAATCTTAATTTCTTTTTTTAATGATCTGCATTATAATATTTTAGATGATTTGTTCCAAAGTTAATACTCTTGAGGCCCTAAAGGAGAAGTCTGAATTCGAATTAAACAGCATGTTAGATGAAAATTGTATATACTACAAGGAAGAATGTCGTAAGCTTTGTAAAGCATTGAATAATTTATGGCGATATACGGGTAAATAAAATATAATATAGAAAAAATTTATTTTATTTATATAAATGATTAACATAAAACACATATAGTAGGTATAAGGGGCCGGTTCTATCCCATGGGGCTCCGAGGGAGGTGCGGGGCAGGGGGAATCCGTGGGAGAGGGGATCCGGGGAATGACGTTACGGGAGGGAGGGGAGGGGATTAAGTCACGGGGGAGGGAGAATGACTGACGTCACGGGAGAGAGAGGGGATACGTCACGGGGAGAGGGGAGAGTGACGTCACGGGAGGGAGGGGGAGAGGATGGTGTCACAGGAAATGTCGTCACAGGAAATGACATCGAGGATGGCATCACAAGAAATGTCGTCACAGGAAATGACATCACAGGAAATGTCGTCACAGGAAATGACGTCACGGGAAATGTTGTCATGGGAAATGACGTCGCAGGAAATGACGTCACGGGAAATTGCGCCATATGAAATGACATTACAAGAAA
>JANQDE010000717.1:3534-20311 GCA_037157785.1 Cephalotes varians
CTCGGCCGTCGAGCTACGAGCGGTAGTGGGGGGACGGTGGGCTGTGCCTCTGAAATCGGGCTGAAATGTGCACTTAATTCCGAGTACTGGGCTAAAACATTAGCCCCGGAAAATTGATTATTAATTTAATAACAAATTATAAATTTTATAATCACTGACAAAATTAATTAAACATATGTTACCTGCAAAGCTTTAGCGTGACTTTCAGCAATTTCTGTGAATTTGTCACGAGCCTCTTGCAGTTGC
This sequence comes from Cephalotes varians, assembly GCA_037157785.1. Classification (NCBI taxonomy): domain Eukaryota; kingdom Metazoa; phylum Arthropoda; class Insecta; order Hymenoptera; family Formicidae; genus Cephalotes; species Cephalotes varians. The sequence continues at coordinate 3,781 of JANQDE010000717.1, forward strand.
ACCGCAATCCGTTGTCTGCTTTTTCCTATGAAATAAAAACAAATATAATTTTATATATAGAACCTCCATAATACACACATACATACATACATGCATGCATACATTCACGCACGCGCGTATGTACATACATACATACATATATATATGTGTATTCATTACGTAAATATCTACTTACGTGAAATTTCTTTTATATTTCGCTGAGACTTATTTGGCGTTCTCTGGCAATTATTCGGTCGTGAATTAATATTTTCTGTTCTATTCTCACAACATTGCAATACATCGCGATAAGAAAGGTTTGGATCTTCTTCGTTTATTTCTTCATTTAATATTTCAGATGTAGGATTGTCTAAATATATAATACATATAAATAATAAAATTTGAAATAATGAGAGTAATAATATTAGTCTGCTGACATTTGCTGATCAATATTTTGCTTACTGGGATTTGTATTCTCTGTGTCTAAAATTTCTTCTATAGATGTTGTTGTAGGTGGATATTGAAGAACATTTTCGTTATCATCTTCTAATTGTACTTGATATTCCTATCAAAATATATAAAACTATGTATAAAATATATCTAATTAATAAACGAAAAAGGTCAATGGCGGTCAAATTCAAACTTTTTCAGTTCAAATTGCGCGCCGTGTACTTTTGTTCTTTCAACGCAAATCGAAACTAATCGAAATTATCATGAATAATATTTATGATTAAATATGATACTAACATCTAATAATAATTAGTGTTGAGAAAGAAACTTATATATAAAACATATATAAAAATATTATTGGACAACCAAGACATTTTGTTGATTTTTGATACATACCTCTTCTTCTGGCATACTGTCTGGACAATCTGAAGTACCTTGCACATATTCTAAACCCATACAACCAATAATACGTTGTTCTAAAATATTTAGAGGTTCTTCGCAAACTGGAAAATTACCAGTACGATTTTTTTCGTTTCTTATTTTCGACGCTTTTTTGGATACATTACTTATCAAGTCACGCCAAACCTTATCAAATGATTCATAATATGAGTAGATTCAAGAGCATATCCAGACAACATGTATATCTAAAAGACATCTTTATGATGTCTTTAAGACATGCATGTTGTCTAGATAGTATATATAGATAGTATATATTATATATTATATATTTATATTATATATAAATAGACATATATTAAATATATATATTATATATATATAATTATATATATAAAATATATAATATACACATAGGTTTTAATTAAAATATTAAAATAATTACAGTTTGCCACTGTTTAACTGTTTTGCCAGGACCGTTCGACAATGCATTAAGCATTTTATGCAATTCGTCCCATTGCTGAGTATGGTGAATTTTTCCTTCTTTAGTCAAATATTTATTCGCTGCAAATTCGGAATGTGATTCCATGTATTTAACTAACTCTTCATATTGAATTGCTGATGTTTTTGTAGAACGATTTTTTTTAATACTATAAATAAAGTATACATTACATTATTATAGGTTATAGGTTTTAATTATTCTTTTTATTAATTATCTTAAAGAATAATATAAAAAAACAATAATTAAATAAAAATCGAATAGATGAATAAATTTCAGTTGCCTAATAATGTTATATAAATTAAAATTTAAATTAAAACTTTTTTTAGTTTGAATTGCGCGCCGCATACTGTCGGACTTTTAAGTGTAATCCTAAAATCGAAATTAATCAAAAATATTACGAATAATATCCATGATTAAATTTTAAGATGCAAGTTAGCATCATATTTAATCATGAATATTATTTGTGATATTATATATTTATGATATTATATTATGTTACGTACCTTTTTTGAGAATCCATTTTTTCAATTTTAGAAAATCAATATAATTAATATATTATGTAGTTAGTTAAATGTATATACACATATATATATATATATATATATATATAATAATTTGTATAATTTTGTATCTTATAAATGACTTATTTGTATGACTTATTTGATTTGCAGACAAAAAGCAGAAATATTTGTCGCAATTTTACTAATTTGAATTTATGCACTTTCTTACGTAACTTTAACGCTATTGGCTGAAAAATATTTGACTTATCTTTTTATTATGACTGTACAATATCGATAAAGTCGTATCGATGACCATCGCTTGCAACGATATCTATCGATATGAGTAATGTAGAGAATAACTTTGCTCCAACTATGTCGATAGGTGTCGGTCAGGCAAGCGACAACCATCGTTATCATAACGATCCGATAGTTGTCGGTAGGCCTGTACAGAATAGCGCTCCAGACTTTGTTACTCTCTTAACTAATAAAGAAGTTGTCTTTTCTGTTTTAGATTTTCAGGGTGTTCTTCTCGGTGTTTCCAGTGCAACATCCCACCGCTGCCACCAATTTTATGTTATCCCGTGGGATCTTTTGGATGCCGCGAGGAGGGACGTCGAGAAGGAATTGATTCTTTCAGTTAAATTAGTAGTCGTAGTAGTAGTGAACTAATTACACTTTTATTAAACTACTCGGTTTATACTTTGATTCACCCTTACTTTTAAGTTATAAGTATGCACACGCGGTACTCTGCCGAGCAGAGCCTTCGGCCGCAACACGTTTCGGGATAATTCCCTGGTGTACGCTTGACACCGGCTTTCATACCTCAGCTAATCAATCGTGATTGGCTGAGGACGAATCGAACGATATCAGATTTCCGAAAAGTGCAATGCGGACCATTGCATCTTTTCGGCCGCGCGTGCGACCTTTGGCTAGCGCGTCCTCGGGCGCGCTATCGTATATCGCCTACTAACCGCTGACTAGATTCTTGCGTTGGATTCCAGTCTTTGTGAGCGAAACTAACAAGCATTAACTAAACTATAAAACCTGTGGTTGAAATGTTATATAGTAATTATCTGGTGAAATATTACATAATAATACTTAACCTGATACCTATTACGTAGTGTGGCTTACAACATTGATTTTCAAGGTCAGTTGAAGATTACTTCAAAGGGAATAGTGAAAGGAATTGCGTTGTATTTATAACTTTCTTAAATTTGTGTTGGACTGTTTCTATACTCCTTCTTCTCTTTTTTCCAGATCACCAAAATTCAATTGCTTTTTTTTTATAATCAATGTCCACAATTTCTCTGAATTCTTTATCGTCTTGCACAACGTTCGAAACATTTTCTGGTTCTTCTTCAATTAAAGTAACATCAGGAATCACACTATCATCAGTAAAACTCAAAGTATCATTAGTCTCTTTAAACACATCAAAATTGATAGCGTATTTTATCAAATCTATTAGTTGAGAAGCAAATAATCTTTCTTTATCTGTTATTCTAGATTCTATATTGTACCCTGGATCCTTGAAAGTAAGGCATAATAATTTCAAAATATTTTTCGGATTTAATGACATTATGAAATTTTGCAAAAATTGCATTGAAATTGTACAGATGGGAAAGACAAATTGCTGAGGATGGTTCAAGGACTGATAAATTGTTATATATCTCTCAATACGTTCTAGATCAATTTAACAGTGCATCTAATCGAAATCTATCCATTCACGATTTAGATCTGAAGAGATGGGCCTTGAAAGCAAGAGAGGAAGTTCATTTGTCTCCTCAATTATTTACGGCTTCATCGAAATGGATATACAATTTCAAAATACAACATGGTATTGTTTCAAGGAAGATAAACAAATTTGTGACGCAAGCGCATACTATAAATAAAGCAGAATTATTGCAACAAGTTTCCAATTATGTGAGTTAAGTGAAATTAGAGTTAGGCTTACTAGGAACAACAAACGTTTACAATTCAGACCAATCAGGATTCAATTTAGAAACACATGCTGGTCGTACATTAACATCGAAAGATTGTTTGAAAGTAGAGTGTCTTGCTCAATCTCTGAACTCTTTGACCCACAGTTACACAATACAGCCATTAATATCTGCTGACGATATTTTAAAATCCCCCTTACTAATAGTTCTCCAAGAAGCAGGTGGCTACTTTGGACCAATGGTACAGAAGTCAATATACAAAGCCGATAATATCCTTGTTTTTGCTTCAAAATCTAGAAAATTAACATCTGACCTTGCTATTAAATGGTTTGAAGGTGTCTTCTTACCTGCTGGTGAGAAGTCTGTTGTGTTTGGACTCTTGGTCAGGACAAACAAAAAATAAATTTGAAAATATAGACAAGGGTGGTAAGGAAGTAAAAATCCTTACAATTCCTGCCGGAACAACTACATTCAACCATTGGATGTCTACGTATTTAGACCTTGGAAAAACTTCCTAAAACAATTTTCAGACTTAATTCTTTTATATAATTATAATAGCAAGCTACATTTGAGGAATAACATTCTCAAAATTCAATCATTAATCCACAAACAATTCTCATCACCCCGATTTGTAAACATAATTAAATACGCTTGGTGGAAAAGTGGATATATCGAAGAAAAACCAGATAGATGTGAAACATTTCTGTTTAAAGAACTGCGGTACAGTTTGTAAGATCTGCAATGACATCGCAATAATAAAATGTGCGTGGTGTATTAGCTCTCTATATATAGAGCATTTTTTTGCGATAAAAAATGAAGCTTTTCCTCACTATTGTCATAAATATAAAGAATGCTAATTATCGTGGTATTTTTACTCATAAACTGTAAAAAGAAATTTTGAAATCTTGCCTTCACTGGCTGGATTTTGACCACATCTTGCCTTCACTGGCTGGATTTTGACCACATCTTGCCTTCACTGGCTGGATTTGGATCACATCTTGCCTTCAAAATTAAACTCAAGGCGACTTCAAACCCTACAACTTTGGTTCTAACATTTTTTTCAAAGAAATGCATCGTTTTGGAGATAAATACAAAATTCTTCAAAAAAAAAAGCAAATTGATCATCAACTGACCTTTTTCGATCAATCAAACCACACTCGTTCTGAACGTAAAATTTTACTATCGATTTTCGGGGCGGATTTCTAGGAAATCGGATTCGGAGCTGGTCTCTAGGCTGTGATTTCTAGGACTCGTGCTCTTCGTGCGGTCCGGCCGGTTTATATACCCGGCCGGCCGCTTACTGTCGAAAATTGGCAAAAATAGACTATTCCCTTTGAATAACGAAGTAATCTTCAATCACTGACCTTGAAAATCAACCTCAAGATCAACTTCAAGGTCAGCATCAGGTGCAACACTTTAAACCCTACAACTTTGGTCCTGAGCATTTTTTTCGAAAAATGTATCGTTTCGGAAATAATGATCGATCAAACGATCTCGAAGAGAGATGTTCGATCGTAATTATATGAAAGGTCTCGTTCGAGACGAGTATAACATGTAGTACCGTCTTCCACGCCCACGTGGCGCCACAAGTTTCAGAGGTAACAATTTTCCTTCTTCTCCCATCCCTTCCACGCTTCCTTACTTCATATAGTTTAAAGCTTGCCGTGTTATGAAAATAAAAATTACCGCGGGTTGGGAAGCGTAAAATTATTTCTGGGTGGGAGTCTCGTCTCGAACGAGACCTTTCATATAATTACGATCGAACATCTCTCTTCGAGATCGTTTGATCGATCAATTATACTTTAGGTCTCGTTCTCAACGAGTATAACATGTAGAGGTTCAGAGAAAGTAATTTTTATTTTTCCTATATRAATGTATTTTTTATAGAGTATTATATCTAATACACGTTCTTCTTTGGTCAAACGAACAACAATCTTTCAACATAGAATAAAATAAGTTGAGGTAACATAACTTAAAATAAAACTTCTTCCTTAATATTTRTCCTCTCGTTTGATATAACTATTGCAAGCATTATTTACGCCTAGGTGCCCTGACCAAGGGCTCTTTGGTTGAAATAATAGTCCTGTTATTGCATAAGAGATTTTGCAAAGGGTTCTTTGGTTGGRACAATAGTCCTATTATAGTACTTTGCAAAAACTTGTGAGTTTTCCGACCACCCGGCAGTTTTCTTAATCGTTTCTAATTTCACGCCTTTTTTCAGTGCTGCCGACGTCGCCGCATGCCTCGTGGAATGCGCTGTAAATTTTTTGTTTATTCCGCAGCGAGACATAGCCGTCCTGATCCATCTGCTTATGGTTGTAGGTGTTGCTGCTTTGAATGGCTTCTTAATTGTTAGAAAAAGGTTTTCAAACTGTCCTCTCCACTGTGCTGTTRTTTTAATATATGCATCAAGTGTTGACGCGATGCATAGCTTGGGGTTTTCCGAGAGCACTGGTAATACTAACAAAGGCTGGAATGTTCCTGGGCGAGATGTTTTTATRCGGTCTGGGATCTCTATTTCATATCCCTCTGGGCTCCGCTTGACGTTAGATAGCTTAATCGCTGCTAACGTTTGTGTTCTGTGCGCGGTGCCTAATGCCAGTAGTAACACCAGTCGCTCTGTTAACCGTTCGAGAGACAATTCTTCTAGTGGGAACCATTTTTCCACTTCCCGGAGAGCTATGTCCACGTCCCAGGTCCGATCATACTTAGGTCTTGTCGGTCTGAGCATGAATATACCTTTGAAAAATCTCGACATGCTCCTACTCTGCCCCAGATTGCCCCCAGTAATCAGTGAGATTGCCRATCTCATCGTATTGAGCGAACCGTATGCTGCTCCTTCCTCAAATTTCWTCGTCAGAAATTTTATCAYYTCAGTTTCGTCCGGATGGTAGGGGTCCAAGCCTTGGTCTGAACAAAACGACCACCATTGCTTCAAGGGGCGCGCATATTGTTTGTGTGTTGACTCTGTTAGGGATGCCTCAAGTATGTTTAATGATGAGTCAGGCAGACCTCTTTCCCTGAAGGATTCCCGGATAATTTGCCTACTATCAGGGACAGCTTGTCCGCTAGAGGATGATGACTGGACTTACAAGGGGATATAAGTAAGCTCGGAGAAGGTTTGAAAATCAAGGGTTTTTCGATCAATAACTCCGAAAATAATGGGAACCATGGTTGACCAGTCCAATGGGGAACTACTAATATCCCTGTGGCCTGGTCCACCATAATTTTCCTTAGGACTCTCAAAATGAGAGCGAATGGTGGAAATGCCCAAAATAGGCCCAATRAACCCCAATTTACGGTGAAGGCATCAATTGCCGTCGCTTCTGGGTCTCTTCCCCACGCAAAAAACTTTTTACACTTCGCGTTGCATCTAGAAGCAAACAGGTCAACCTCTGGTTGCCCAAATCTATCYACGGCCTTAATGAAGGCGTAATCTGCTAACTCCCATTCGGTGTCTATATTCTTTATCCTGGATTCCTGATCCGCGATCACATTGTCTTTCGATTTTATATATGAAGCCGTTACCCAAATATTTCTTGCTTCGCACCACTGCCAGATYTCTTTCGTGATCCTGTGCAGGTTTGGGTGTTGTACGCCCCCCATTTTATTGATATATGAAATGGCTGTAGTATTATCTATACGCAGAAGGATTTCACAGTCCGTAAGATCTCCAACGAAACTTTTTAAGGCAAAAAAACTTGCTTTTAGCTCTAATCTGTTAATGTGCCATTTTYGCTCTTCTATTGTCCAAAAACCTCGAGCTTTCTTTCCTTCGCAGAAAGCGCCCCACCCCGTGGTGGACGCGTCTGAAAAGATTACGTGTCTAAATTTACCGAATTTTATAGGGCTCGAGGCTTTTGGAATATTCCTTTTCCAYCAGTCGATGTCCGGTTCTAGACTCTTCGGGATGCGGATTTTTGCCTCGAAATTATTATTATTTTCCAACAACCCTAAGTATCTGACACGTTCGAGTTCTTTAGTGTACAGACGTCCGTATTCTAYCGCCGGGCAACACGCATTAATTGAACCAACGAAACTTGACCATTGCCTGAGAGAAATATCTTTACCTATCTTAAATTGCTCCAAGAGGGTGAGCATTCTTTGTTTCTTTTCTTCCGGTAATTCTAGTGTCATTTTCTTGGAATCATATATGATTCCCAAAAACTCTACTCGCCGTCTGGGTTCTAAYATACTCTTTCTGTAATTTATAATAAAGCCTAACGATTCTAGAAGACTAATCGAAGCCTTTATGTTTTCTGCACATGCCTGTCTCGATGATCCAATAAGCAATATATCATCTAAATATATGACCGAAGTAAAGCCTCTATTACGCAAATRTTTCACCACCGGCTTTAAAATCTTGGTGAAGACCTGTGGTGCTACATTAAGACCAAAGGGTAAACACAAAAATTCGAAGCACTGACYCTGGAAAATGAATCTCAAGTATTTTGACGAACTCTCATCCAYTGGAATTAAGAAGTAAGCATTTTCTAAATCCAGATTGGCTAAAAAATTATTTTTTGAGATTATCTTTGCCGCTGTACGGCCATCCTCTAATTTAAAATGCTTGGCTTGTATAAACTCATTAAGCTTTTTTAGATTTAAAATGAATCTAAAAGTTCCATCGGATTTTGGGAGTAAGAAGTACGAGGATATAAAACGCGCGTCCTCTAGATCGCAAAGTCTAACGGCACCTAGCTTTAAAAGGTTTTTAATTGCCCCCTTGACATMCTCGAGGGATTGGGATCCTTGCAATATGGGCGACTCCGGAACAGAAGATTGAACCGGTTGCGATTCAAATYTGATAGTGTAGCCTTCAACACAATTAAGAACAAATCTACTTTTGGTGATTCCTTCCCAGTTCCTCCGAAATGCCTTTAGTCGCCCCGCTACCTTTCTCACTTCTAGCGTCTGTGATGACTGCGATAGYTGGATTTCGTCGYCTTTGCGCTGGTATTGTTCCACTGTGAGTTCCTTTGACGGTCCTTGAATTTCAGGAACCTTAAAGGGCCTCCCGATTTCCGAGCCTGCTGTGAGTGGCCCTTTGATCTCATTGGCAGGCTTCTCTTGTTTCCCCAATTGGATGATTTTAGCGGCTTTTKGTTTTGTGAGTGAGGGGTGAGATCTTCCACTACCTTTTCTAGGGATTTCGTATGTTTGAGACGCTTGAATAGTTCGTTGCCAAATAGATCGGCCGATATCTCCGACTTTTTCAATAACTCTCTATATTTCTCGTCGACGCCTGGCAGAATGAAGGCTCTTCTCATTGTCGAATGTTGATGATGCAGGCCAGCCATTAATTTTCCCGCATTTCCTAAAAATTCCAAAAGCATACTCGTAGTCTCATCTTCCTGAAGCTCCAGGAGTAGGGAGATACTTTTTGCCACCGCTATCATTGCCGAGCCTAGTGCATTCTGCGAGGAAACGAAGTGTTTGTCTCTGGATTTCGCTGATGTCGACATATATGCCAGAATTTCTGGGTTGAGCTTTGGGGCTTCGACATATAAGGCCGCTTTTCTAGGAAATTTTTTCATTATTTGCTCACGCTCTCTGTTCTCCTCTTCTTYGCGCTTCTTCTCTTCGTCTTCTTCTCCCYCGTATAAACCTTTACGCACCCAGTTTSCCCACTCTTCTACTAATACCGGGTGTAGCGTGACGTCAGTTGGTGTAGATGGCTCTGCGCTCAGACAAAGTCTTTCTCTCATTTCATTGCTGAGGCCCGCCCCTTCTGCTGGCTTTACATCTTCCTCCTTCCTATCTTCCTCGTCCGTGTTCGAGGTTTCACTCGCCGAGGAGGACTCTGAATTTTCTTTTTCTTCTTCYGAATTTTCCTCCGACAGGATTTCCGTGTCTCTGCCCGGTGTATCTACGGCATACCAACTTATATGAGTATAAGTCGATTCGCTTATACGTGCGATCTGTCCTCCCTCGAGTGAAGGCTCATCGCTGCGAGATTTTCGTGCGATATGTCCCCCCTCTAGTGAGGACTCATCGCCGCGAGATTTTCGTGTGATCTGTCCTCCCTCTAGTGAAGGCTCATCACCGTCGCTTACCGTTTTCCTTGTCGTCAATCATCGATTTCGATCCCGAGGCGGCCATGACAGTCTGTTCTTTCGTTGTCTTCTCTGTTTCTGATTTTCTCAGTTTCTTCAGTTTTTTACGCAGATTCCTCATCTGCTCATCCAACGCATCTATTTCCGCGTTATCTGGTCCTCTTTTTGCCATCGTCGTTGCAAAAACTTTCTCCAATCTCTACACTCTACCTCTGAGATGTGGYTCCTTCGAGCACAAAAAACGTTATGAAGTAAGGAAGCGTGGAAGGGATGGGAGAAGAAGGAAAATTGTTACCTCTGAAACTTGTGGCGCCACGTGGGCGTGGAAGACGGTACTACATGTTATACTCGTTGAGAACGAGACCTAAAGTATAATTAGTCCTAACTGTTCCCATCTCCAGGATTTAAGGGGTGATTTCTACCCCTAAAACGCTTTTTGGGTCGATACAAAAAAACATAGTCTAATTATTTTTCAGTGTTTAACAAGTGTGTTAAGTTTTATTCGAATCGGTGAGTATCAGTTGGGTAGATTTACTTGTAAGAACGCGATATGTACAAATGTTGGTGTGAGCACACCTTGTATTCATGCTCGATGTGTATGATAAACTAAGAACGCGATATGTACAAATGTCGGTGTGAGTGCACCTTGTATTCGTGCTCGGCGTGTATGATAAACTAAGAACGCGATATGTACAAATGTCGGTGTGAGTGCACTTCCCGGATTCGGATGTGGTGTTTGCAAGTATCGGACTAGCGAATCTCCCAGATTCAGCTACGGTATACAGAGTAATCGATGCACGCGAAATCGGGCGAGTGCCTCGTAATTAATGTGCAACGTGCGAGTGCGGTTTTCGCGCTCTCAATTCGTACGTGTTCAAAGAATTCGGTCCGCGTAACGATCACGCGGTAACGCGGTGGCGCAATGCCGATGCGCGGTGCGATTGGGCGAGCCGGTTGGCCGAGATGAGTATGGCGCGGGCGGCGCACGCGCTGTTGGACATATTTAATTGTGCACGCGGCGGTGTTGGTTCGGTTGCTTTCTTGATGCAGCGGGCCTATGCAATGGCCCCGGGATTCGCCTTGAGGGCCAAGTACTCTCGGCGGAGATCGAGTATGCTCGATCCCGGTACCTCGTGCAGGTAAGAGTGGATATGGATCCTTCGAGAACCGAGTACGCTTGGCGGAGATTGAGTATTCTCGATCTCGGTTTCTCGGTTCGGAATATCCAAGAGCCGAATACGCTCGGCGGAGATCTTGCGACCCCGGTATCTCAGATGCGGTTTGGAATATCCGAGAGCCGAGTACGCTTGGCGGAGATCTTGTGATCTGGTATCTCAGAAACGGTACTTAGAGAGTCGAGTACGCTCGACGGAGACCGAGTAATCTCGGTCCCGAGATCTCTGGCGGATTTCTAGGAAATCGGATTCGGAGCTGGTCTCTAGGCTGTGATCTCTAGGACTGGCGTGCTCTTCGTGCGGTCCGGTCGGTTTATATACCCGGCCGGCCGCTTACTGCCCAAAATTGGCAAGTAATTAAACGTATTAACCCATTAACGACCAAGACGGTCGATTTTAGACTATGTTTTTGTAGCTGAATTTCAGGTATTTAACGGAGTAGTAACTGGGTCTAAAGTGTGATTCTTTATGTTTTTGGGTGTGCTGAATCAGAATCCGGGCTCAAAATCCAAAAATTTTGACCACAAAATTAAATATGGCGGTTTTTTGCAAAAAAATCTCAAAAAATTTGTCATTTTCAAAGTTTATCATTTTTTTTCAGGCATAAAACGCATAATTATATGGAGTTTTTCAAAAAATCAAAAATTATATCCAAAAAATCTAAAAAAATTTGAGAGTATTATTCAATCAATTCTAAGACATTTTTACTCTTAGAAAGTTTTGATCAAACTCTATAGTTTTCGAGAAARAAATTATTRAASTTTTAACCCTTYGTCTGTACACGTAAATTTTGGTGCATCGTCTGTACACAGGGTCTTAAAAATCCTGTCGACTATTTTTTAAAGAAAAATACGTTTAAAAAATCTGAAAAAATTCTCAAAGATGTGTCTTCTATCCCTTATGATGATTCAATAGTCTTTCAGACGATTTATAAAAAAAAGTTTTTTTATTTATAACAATTTAAAAAAGAGAAAATCATTAAAAGATACATGTTAATTCAAAAATTCATATTTCAGTCAAAATATAACTTAAAAAAAAAATTCTTGCGGGGTTTTATAGTTGAATACATACTTTTTAAGAAAAAAAATACTCTAAATGTGGTGGCTTAAAAAACCATAATTATTTTGAAGATTGAAAATGTAGTTTTTCTAATATGAGTAAAATAATGAAAGAACAATACTTTATGCTTTATTTTCATTTTTTATTCAAATAAAGTAGTACAAAATCATAATAAGATAGGGTTACATCTAACATAAACTAAAAATCAAAATTTTAAATTAAATCAAAATTTTCAAAAAATGTCTCCAAAAAATCTGAAAAAATTTGAGAGTATTCTTCAATCAATTCTAAGATATTTTTATTTTYAAACAATTTTTATTTAAGCCTTTAGTTTTCAAGGAAAAAATTAATAAAGAAAAAATTCGATTTTTTGGACTTTTTTGCATTTTGGCCGCCATTTTGGTAAAAAAAGCATGTATGTAAAAATTCCCTGTTAAACTTCAACAAATTTATGCACCAATSGTTGATTAAAACTCCATATATTTATGCGTTTTATGCCTGAAAAAAAATGATAAACTTTGAAAATGACAAATTTTTTGAGATTTTTTTGCAAAAAAACCGCTATATTTAATTTTGTGGTCAAAATTTTTGGATTTTGAGCCCGGATTCTGATTCAGCACACCCAAAAACATAAAGAATCACACTTTAGACTCAGTTACTACTCCGTTAAATACCTGAAATTCAGCTACAAAAACATAGTCTAAAATCGATTGTCTTGGTCGTTAATGGGTTAACGGATCCTCCCTCTCTTAGAGAAACGGCGTGGAGAGAGGCTCGTGATCGGCGGTGGTGAAATGGCCGACGCTCCGAGATGTTCGGAACCTGACGGAACCGATTGCGGACTTAGCCCGTTATCGCGGCTTGATTTTGACGCGCTTCGCGGCGATGTATCTTCGTCCGAAAAGATGCATTGTTACACGATTATAAAGACTAATTGTTAAATTAGCAAAACAAATATATTATGTAATTAAATTAATGGAAATCAAGATTAATTTATTATGGATGAAATAAATTTACAGTTAAATTTGCATTTTATACGTATCTGCAATTAGTATTTTCTGAAGTTTGAAAAAAAGATGTATAACGAAACAAATATATAATTATATACTCTTATATATTTATATATATATATATATATATATATATATATATATATATTAAATTGAAGGATGTTTTAATACACATAATATATGTAGACAAAAAATTATTACATAATAATAAATATAAATATAAATATAAATTTTATATATAAAATAATTTTTAAAAATAAAATTTTATATATAAGGATGTCCATTTTATTTTAAATAATACATTAAGATTTCTCGAAAACTATGGTAGATAGGAAAAATGTTTTAAACAAAAGTTGTATGATTCGAAGAGGAACATAAGAAGGCAGAGGTAAGACACTATCCTTGTAATGCTCGAGTCTGTAACGCACGTTCTAGAACACGTTCGAGAAAAAAAGAAGGAACAAGATCGCACACATTCATTCTCGTGGAATCCGTTGACAGGAAGTAATAGACATGAATAATTTTGCCAAAGAGGCCGGAATTAACAATTCAGAAATAGCATGTTAATAAATTTAATGTTCCAATGCTAATAACGATGACAAAGACTGTAACTTTCGAGATTCATAACTTGGAAAGTACTTAACGAAAATGAACTTCATTATAGTGTTTTGAAAAGCTCTTGCTATCAGCTATTAAATTCTGAAATAAAAAATATGGTGTTACGTTTAAAAAATTCGATGTAACTTCGACCTAATCTTGAAGATGCCACCCAAGGTTAAATTAATGGTATCCTCTATCCTATAAAAAAAATATCAAGCATAAAAAATGTCAAATATAGACAATCTTCTGTTTGGACGGTCTCGTATGCGGATGACGTGGTGTTACTGGCAAATAATGAAGAAGGAATAAAAGAAATAATTAAAAAGTTCAGAAAATACATACAGGACAGAGGACTGGAACTGAATATTGGTAAATCTAAAATTATGAGAGGAAGAAAAGCAGGAGGAAGGAAGAAAAACATAACATTCATATGAGAAGGAAAAGAAATCGAGGAGGTGAAAGAATTCAACTACCTAGGATACACTTTACAAAGAAACAACGGAAATGAAGCACACATAAAGAATATAAGGAAGAAAGCAATGGCTGTTTTAGGAAGGGTATGGAGTATAGGAGAAAGAAACTTCAAGGACAACTGGAAAAAGAGAATGTACCTGTTTGAAGTCTTGGTGGAGAGCATAATTATGTATGGAGTAGAGATATGGGGCTGGAAAGAATATAGGGAAATTGAAAGTTTACAAGACAAATATATAAAATGGACGCTAAAACTAGACCAGACGACACCTAGCCACATGCTTCACTTGGAAACAAAAAGAGATAAAATTACAACCAAATCAGGAATAAGAGCTGTAAAATATGAGGAAAAAATAATGAAAAGTGAAGGAAATGATCTGATTAAAGAGAGCATAAGAGTAAAGAATAAATTTAGCACAGAAATAAGAACAAACAAAAAAGGAGAAACGGGTGAAAGGTGGAAAAGCGCGAGGAAAAAATACTTTGAAGAAAAAGGATGGTCGATAGATTATTATAATCAGGAAATGAAAAGTGGAGGTGGAATTTGGATCAGATTAGAAGAAATTAGTAAATGCATAGAAAAACAGAAGTGGGAGAAGAAACTTGAAAGATCCAGATTTGCAAAGGAATACAAAAACTTAGCACCTGAAGCAATGGAAAAGCCGGAATATCTGAGGAATGAAAATAACCGAAATAGGGCTATGGAAATTAAAGCGAGATTCAGACTAGGCACCGAAACGAGAGCAAATAAATACTGGGAAACAGAAGAGAACAGAATATGTAGATTATGTGGAAAGGGAGAAGAGACGCTGAAGCATGTCTTCGAGATGTGTGAAATCACTGGAAAAGGATACGAAAGTTGGAAGCAGCAAATTGATGGAGAGCGAGCGTTGGCAAGAATGCAGAGCATAACATGGAGGAGGAAGAGAGAGGAGGAAAAACGTGCACAGCAAATAGAAGAAGAGAATGAAGAGAAACTAAATTAACGAACAAAGAAATCTATGTCATACACACAAACACAGGCATATTGAATGAAATTTAAAATGTATATAACTAAGGTTAATAAACGCATTATTATTATTTAGACAATCTTCTCGTACACGAAAAGCTGCTTTAAAAAATGCATGACATCATTACAAAATTACCTTTTTTAAAAAAGATAAAAAAAAGGGTATCAAGTATAGGCATAATTTAAAACACCTCGAAAAAACTGTATTAAATTAAAAAATAAAACYTAAGTGGTACGAATTATTGTAGTCGAAAAAAACTGATGTATCAAATTAAAAAATAGAACCTAAGTGATATTATCTTTGTATTTTCACTTAAAGAATCTTTCTGTTTTGATCCATAATAATGAACCCTAATAATATTTATATCATTTGTATAAAAGATTTGATATCAAATAAATGGCGCCATATCAATCAAATAAAAGATTTAATTCAAAAAATTAAAGAGGTAACAATACAAAATGAAAAAATTTAATTTAAATAAAAAAAAAACGTCTTTAACGATCCTCTTAAGGTATGTTTATGACATTGATTACTTTATGTATTCCGTTTCAATTCAATCATTAATCATTAAAAATCGTTGTTACATGCAGGTTCTTAATTCCATACACAAATTTTGTTGCGTCCGTTAACCGTCACTTTCAATGTCAGGATCTATGCTTTGAGAGGATCCGGTCTTCTTTCTACAGGCAAAATCATTATAACTCCGTTACAATCGACAATGTGCACTCAAACCTTCTCCACGATGACTGAGAGCTTAAGACACACGTTACGTAAGAATGCTTGTTCTTCGATCCCAGGATTAATTAGTGTTCGATATAATTTCGTTGCGAGCGAATTCTTATGTATTTGACCTTGCGTATTTTATTCCGTTGACCGTGAAACATAATTTATTTTTATTTTTATTGTATATTATCCTTCTCTTATTTATAATATGTTTCAATTTTCACTGAAGATGACCTGATGTAGGTCGAAACGCTTGAACAATTTTTATGTAGTATTTTTATTTTTATTTTTAATCTCATTTTGTTCTTAATTTGAAACTTTTATTTTAAGTCATAAATGATACACTCTATCAGCTATTACATCTTGCTTGGCACGTAGCCCTTGATCATTGTTATTTTTATTTTTTTGTGCCTTAACTTAATTTTTTAAATCAAAAAATTTTTATGTAAAAAAGTAGTATAGCTATGAGAGTTCTAATCCAGGAGCTCCGAGGGGAATGCGGGGCGAGGGGAGCTCTCCGTGGCGAGGGATATGACGTCACGAGGGACGGGGGTCTCCTGGGCATGACGTTACGATGGAGGGGAAGGGGGAAGGGACGCTAATCCTTCTTATCACAGCGGGACCTTAGGAATGCGAGACTAATTCCTCCTTTGTATTGAAGAGGCC